>PVJI01025908.1:0-19689 GCA_004026765.1 Micronycteris hirsuta
GCTGAATTGAAAGCAGCAATCAGTGCAGTGTCATATAAAGAAAACCATATATGGTAGATTCAGGGTATATGCATGCAATTAAAAAAAAAAAAGAGCTAACAATTCTTTAGGAGCAAGAGCTAGGATGACTACCCTGATTTTCTCTGACATCTTAATAGTCCTTCCATTCAGGTCTAAGACGTTCTCAGTAATAATCATTGGTCCAGCCATCTGTAAGTAGTGTCTGGAAGCCTCCCTTTCTTCAGCTAACCAGAGACTAAAGAAGTCCTGGAAAACCACATTTCCACAGAAGACTCTTATAGGACAAAGAGATTGTATTTAAAGTAGACAGCCCTGCCTATTTCATTTTATCTTTGGTCCTAAAAGTAGTGTTTACAGAACTAAGCAGAATAGATTCTTGATACAGATTTCTTAATTTTTTAAACTAAGTATCTGTCACCTAATCTTTAGAAAAATAATGAATCAATCAGTAGGAAAAAAAGGTGGTATGTAAGGTCTTTTTAGAAAGTATAAACTTTTTTTCTCTGTCTATTTGCATGAAAACTCTAAAATGCTCAGGAAGGAAATTTGTATAAATTAACCATTAAATATTTGTGAAATTACCTCTTATTTTCTTGAAAATCAATAGTAATAAAAGATGACTTAAACATTTAACTTATTTGCTTATGCCCTAATATTCTATTAAATTAAGGCAAAATCTGGTTTTAGTATTATCATTAGTCAGTTACAAAATTAAATTGTGAAATGAATTATAATTTGACTAGTGTATTTGAATAATTTTCCCCCTTATTGTTTTGTTTAATACGGATCTACATGTAATGAAGATTAGTATTTTTCCTACAAAAAGGCTTTATAAGTCTTACCAAAGTGCCTTGCTGTGTTGATTTGATAGAATGTCAAGAAAGACCAAACTTTGTTGGCTCACTTAGGAGGGTCAGAAATGCCCATATTATTAAACAATTTAAGGATCCAAGGAGATTAAAATGCAAATTTTAGAAAGGGTAATTTGTTCATCTCTTATCAGTTCTAATAGGTTAGAGCAAATTAACAGTGCTCTGCAGATAATGGGAAATAGGTTGTTAAATTTGGTGAATGAGGAGTAAAATGAGAAGGTGCATGGACATCAAGTTGCCTCTGGAAGGCCAGATCAAGAGTGGAGCAGCATGGGGGAGCTCACTGGGTCTTTGGGAAACAGAAAGAGGGAATCTGAATGCATGCTTCTATTGAAGACTAATGCTGGTTAGGAGATCCAATACTTCAGGTACCTACCAAAACCTAAGAATTCTCTGGGAGGAATAACTCTTTGTAATCAACACTGTGTTTAATAAAAACAGAGGACCTCCTTTGTGAGTCAATTAACCTGCATACTTCTCAATTTATCTAAAAATGAGAATTACAAAATTGACACTGTAGATTCATGTTGTGAGGATTATGTGAAAGCTTTTGTATCTATGAAGTGCTACATAACTTCAAGGCCAAAAAAGTAGATAAATGACATTTCTACTTCACAATTTATATTGACACCAGCAAAAATCAGATGTAAAATGCAGTATAACTATTAGCTGCTACTATGAGTAAGATATCTAATAGATGTTTAAATGATAAGAGTTCCTAATAAATGTTTGATGCTATTATTATCGAATCTAATCCTATCCTAATATGCGAGGTACTTTATTGCTAAGCTTTTCCCCTTCTTCCATGTCTTCATTCTTTTCTTTTTCACTGGACTTTTTACCCTCTGCTTTCAAACATGCAGTTTTCTACATCTTGAAAAAAATTACTTGACCTATTGCTTTCTGTCTCAACCATGTTCTCCCTTATACCACCAATGAGAAGTGTGTATTAGTAGATCTCAATGGTATAGAAATAATCTAGTTGGCATGAAATCCTGTTTCATCACAACCACTAAAAATTCATTCTCCTTCAGCCCTGGCTGGTGTGGCTCAGTTGGTTGGTGTGAATTCAGGAGTGTGACTCCAGAGATTTGTACACATATTTCTCCTATGGAATAATGCCCTGGTCTATACACAGCCTGAGACAACTGGAAGCTCCCTGCCTTGGCTCTGCTTCAGGTATGCCATATACAAGGTATGTTTGTTGGCTTTTGACTTATTTTAACTTTTAAAAAACTTATGTAATAGGCCTTCAAACAGTCTGATAAAAAATACTTTTGCTTTTTTTAGAATTCTTTTGAAAAAAGTCAAGTATCTCATTAAGAATGTAAACTGGAGCCCTGGCTGGTGTAGCTCAGTGGATTGAGCGTGGGCTGGGAACCAAAGGTCCCAGTTCAATTCCCAGTCAAGGCACATGCCTGGGTTGTGGGCCAGGTCCCCAGTGAGGGCCACGTGAGAGGCAACCGTACATTGCTGTTTCTCTCCCTTTCTTTCTCCCTCCCTTCCCCTCTCTCTAAAAATAAATAAATAAAATCTTAAAAAAAAAAGAATGTAAACTGGAGATTGAATTTAGATATACACTTAAAGGATTGTTTTTGATCAAGCAATCTGAATCATGTTACAAACTTCATTCTTATGTCATTAATGTAGCTTCTGCTTTTATTTTTTAAATTTTATTTAATTTTTTTAAAAATTGACTTTAGACAGAGGGACAGAGAGAGAGACACACATTGATTTTTTTTCCACTTACTTATGCATTCATTGGTTGCTTCTTATATGCGTCCTGACCAGGGATCAAACCTGCAATCTTGGTGTATCAGGATGATGCTCCAACCAACTGAGCAACTTGCCAGGGCCAGCTTTTGCTTTTAAAGCCACTGACTTCTTTAGCTAGTTTTCTAGCCCCTGTGACTGAGTGTTTTTAGGGATAATTGCAAAGAAGTGGGAAACGTGGACCTTTTTTCTGTTCAGTTAGTACAACCAGTGTAGGAAAGATGCATACTGGAAAGTTGAAAAAGAATAGTAATCTAAGTCAAGAGTGTAGTTTTAATGTAATTCTCTGGCATAGAATTTTTAGGTTTGGAAGAGATCTTATAAAGTATAAGCCAGTAGTTGATCTGGACATTTTTGAGTTCCTTCCTCAATGCTTTCCTGTCTTCTTCCCATCCTACCACTAGTAACAAGGAACTCACAGTTTCAGGAAGTAGACCTTCTTTTTTAGGACCACTGTTGGTAACTTCCTGATGTTGAATGGGAATTAGTCTCCTGGTAGCTTCTGATTGGTTCTGCAAGTGATTGAAAGAGCAATTTCAATAGATCTGAGACAAATCTTAGTCAATTTTTATTGTGCATGATGGCAGAAGTGAGCCCTCGATATGCTTTATATCATTGTTATAGACTTATTAATTACTGTTATTTATACAGTTATTTTAATTTTATCTTTTTAAAGATTTCATTAATTTACTTATTTTTTTTTAAGAGAGAGAGGGGAAGGGAGGGAGAAAGTGGAGGAGAGAAACATTGATGTGTGAGAGACACATTGTGATCGGTTACTTTTTGCATGCCCCCAACCAGGGACCTGGCCCGCAATCCAGTCATGTGCTTTGACTGGGAATCAAACCAGTGACCTTTCAGTCTGCAGGCCGGTGCTCAATCCACTGGGTCACACCAGCTAGGGCTAGTACTTTCATTTTGAAATGTGCTTTCTGTATAGCGCATTATATTCTATTTTACTATATTCTATATTCTATCTCATTTGAGAGGGAGGATGAGATAGTTTATACACACATCCCTAGTCCTTATAAGGTATTATAGATCTTATTATTCCTATTTTACAGATGAGAAACTAAGGTTAATAACTCTTCAAAATCACCCATCTATAAAATGGCTACACTGGCATTTAGAACTCAGAGTACCCAAGGGATACATGCCTGGGTTAAATCCTTGCACTTTTCACTGTATGTAATACACTAAAAGTGAGATCAAATGGCTATCTGTGGTAAAAGGAAGAGACCTGAGGTCACAGAACTCATTTTTAGAGCTGGAATCAGTCTTGTAGTCTCTCAGTTTTGTTTCTACTTGTTTGCTGGATATTATTAGCTTGAAAATATAAATTTAGCTCATTAAAAAGAACTTGTTAATACCCCTAGAACAATATGGACGGCAAACCAATCCCAAACTAGACTAGGCCTCTAGTTTGAGATGATGCCATTCCAGAACTTCCAGTGTACCTGCTTTTTAGACATAGTATAAAACCCAGTTCTTTCCTTAGTCTGGTCAGTTCTGATGGAGCCCAGTGCTAAAATGAGAGAATATGGTCATTTCCCCAAAAGATTAGAGGGAGTAGTTAGGTACGAAGATACCTAGCACCATCTTCAAATGGACAGGACTTTTGCTGGACATTGTTAATTAGTCAAATTTAATCGATAGATGGGAAAGTTTGGAAATAATGGTCACAAACAAAGGCCTTTATTTTCTAACACATCCTGAACTCTGAATTCCCCAGAGATGGTTTGAGCACACATCAAAGCTCCAAACTTCAGTCATTAGAGGAACAAAACTAAATCACAATTCCCTGAATTCTCTTTCCTTTCAGCCTTATCTGTCCACACTTAAGAACTTTCTGAATTCTCAGACTTCACACCGATGTTGGGCTCCAGGTCATCCCAAGCTTTTCCTTTTGGTTAGTTCAAATCCCTAGGAGGCCATCAGAAGGCTAGGTATTGTGAGCTCACGCAGGGCTGTGGCAGAGGGGTGAGCTGACTTGTGGGGGCTCCCTTCCCTAGGAGCCTGTCAGCTTCAAACAAATCTGTGTCACACTGGGGGGTTCCACACCCTTTTCTATGTCGGTGATCCCCGTTTCTCTCTAAAGCCTAGGTTTCAGGTCCTGGCGAACCATTCTCATTTATCTTCCTTTTGTTTTCAGCCTGTATTCTACCTTAACTATTGACAATTATCATTTGTTCTATACCGTGTAGTTTACTTGTGAATGCCAAGGCTTTCCTAGCCTTTCAGTTAAGTCATTCAGGCTCTTTGTAAAGAACAGGGGCTCAAACATCAATTCCTGATCTGACTCTTACTGGATGAAATAGAGTTGGAGTTTCTGAGTCCAAATTTCTCCTTGAATTTTTTGGGGGGTCAAGAACGAGATAAGAAAAAATGTTCTTTGCCATTGGTTCTCAATCTCTCATCTGTTAAACCTCTTCAAGGCTCTTTCTGTCCTCAGAAAAATGCACACAATCCCCAGACCTCCTGATACCCATGAATGTACCATTTGAATTATGAACCCTACCTGCTCTAGTGTCCTTTTGGAGGCATATGAATTCTAAAATAGTGTGAAGGAATAAGTAGTGAATGTGGCTTTTAAGAAGCAGTAAATTGATTTCCTCTTAATTTTATGTATTTCCATAAGTACTTTCAGCCTCATATACTTAATATTCTGGAAGCACTGTCCACTATGGCATGGGAAAGACAATCTTCAATTTGTTATATTTTCTTAGAGCTTCAACACCCCACATTGTTATTTCATAACATTTTTTACGGGAATTGAAGCGCTGAAATTCCCCATCCATTGCATTTGTCAGTAAAGTGACCTCTAGTGGACTTTCCTGGTAGTGTCCAGGAAATTCTAGAATAAGAAGCATTGCTTGCTGGTTGGAAGGATAGACAACTGAAGTTAGATTAGTGACTCAGCCACCTAGTGCCCTGAAGTTTCCTTGAAGCATGGTTAGCTTCAGTGCCAAGTCTGGGGCAGGTGAGGGTGGTAAATTTGGATGAAGCAATATTCATCACTGTTTAAAAGTGACTTCAAGAGACCTCGAGTCCCCTAGAACTAATATTTCTCTAGAGAAGGACCAAGGTTATCATCAGAACATCAGGACCAACCTGCTAGATTGATTTGAAGAGGGGGGGGAGGTCTCTTAAATAATTAACAGTGAGAATAATTTGAAGTTATGATTGACCTTGTAGATAAAATGAAGGAGTAAGTATTCCATGTTTTATGTTCTGTTTTGAGTGTTGGGATTTTTTGGTGGGAGGTAGAGAAGGAAATGAACATTTTAAAATTTACAACTCAGGTCTAAATAATCTTCTCTCAATCTCTCAGTTTCTGTCTGTCTCTGTCTCCCTGACCCTCACCTCATATCCAGCCCTACTCAATAACCAAAAAAAGACAAGCTCCAATCACAGTAATTGCCCAGGGCCCACTCTGGCTCCTTTTCTGACTCTAGGTCATGTTTCCTGCCCACTGGACCTAGATTGACCCCAGTTACCTGGCTTGCTCCTTGGAACTTTTACTCGGACTTAGCTCTTGGTATTTGTCTACTCCTGAACACTGGCAGAAGTTGGCACACTCTTATGGTGGGAAACAGCTGGTTTGAACAATTGGTTTGGGCCTTTGCCCTCCTGCCCTTGCCCACTCTGACTTGGTATTAGTCTTATAATTGTAAACCCATTTCTCAAGTCAGCACCCCCTGATTTGTATTACATGTTTAACACCTAGATCTCATGTAACTCTACAAGGCTCAGGCTTCCTGAGTTAGGCCTGACCTTTTTGGAACCCTGCAATGATGGGATTTATATTTCGCTTTTAGGATAAGAAGACTGTAGATTATTAATGAGAATATTTTATTGAAGGAATAGAGAAACTCAATGTCTAATAATATTCTCTATATTAGCATTTAAAGATACTAAAAAATCAAGTTCTATCATGCATTTAAATTTTTTTATTCTCACCCAAGGACATTTTTCTCATTGCTTTTAGAGAGAGAGGAAGGGAGAGAGATAAACATCGATGTGAGAGTGAAGCATTGATTAGTTGCCTCTTGTCAGCGTCCAGTCTGGGGATCGTATGCACCCAGACCAGGGATTAAACCCGCAACTTAGGTGTGTGACCTGACCTGAAGTAAAACCACAACCTTTTGGTTACAGGATGATGCAACTGAGCCACACCGGCCAGGGCCATAGGGCTTAAATTTGAATGCCTTTTTCTAATGTTTAATACAAGAACATAGAGATTTTTCTTAATAAATGCAGAACATTTGAAAAGTCTAAGTAGTGGGTGAAAAAATAATAGATAACCGAAATGATGTAAATTTCTGTCATGATAAATTAAGCATTTGCCTGCTTGGGTCAGAATTATTATCTCATTTCTTGTCTTTCCAGCTGCACCTAAAACTCTCCAGAGAACCATGTTTCCAGCTGTAGCCATTCATGATCTTAACAATAGGAATCAATGATCCTGTTTAGTGAATAACAGCACATAGGAATGCTCAGAACACAAATGGACTATGAAGCTGGCACCCAAGAGGAGTTCAGAGGTTAGTGGATGGTTTAATGAGAAATGACACTTCACAAAATACTTCAAGTCCAGCTGGTGGGAGAAGAAATCCATCTGGGAATTAAGCTCATCAGGAGTATAAAAGCTGAGTTAGTATAGGTGTGCTATGATTGGGTGAATCTAAAGTTTAAGTTTCCATGTTCTAACATAAAAGAAATTAATTTTTGAAGTAGTAAATAAGTCTAATTATAAAGCAAGTTGAGACTACTCTTTTGAGTGCCAAGGTGATTTCTAATTTCCTATAAAAATGGAGAAAAGGTCTTAAGAGTGGAAAAGCAAGAACTATCTCCTTATATTTGAGATTTGATATACTTTTTGACTTTTCCCATGGAAGCCCTTTCTTTACTGGATTTTACCATAAGGGGGTGCTCTGGGATAACACTTTTGTGCAAAACAGCTATCTATTCTCCTCTGCTACTTGTAAAAGAGCAAACATGCAGATTTGTTTTACTTCCCATCCAGATTCACTAACCTTTGAAAGGTGTCAGTTTAAATTAAAAAGATGAAAACTATTTAATCTGTAAACAACCAGTGTCTAACTCTGAAGGAAATGACAAACGCTGGAAAATATTTTGTGTACACCCTTGTTTCCTATTTCTAAGAGATTAGAATTACAATAAACTGAAGCTGGACAATGGCAAAGAAATGGATTCTCCCCTGGAGCCTCCAAGAGAGCACAACCCTGCCCACACTTTGATTTTTAACCTAGGGAGACCCATTTTGGACTTCTGACTTCCAGAACTGTAAGATAATAAATGTGTGTTGGTTTAAAACCACAACAACAATAAAGTGAAGCTGCACCCACATTCTGTGGGTGAGGAACTGCAAACCATGTATTAGTGACTAGCATTTGCTTTTACTTTAGCTCTCGCTTTTTTTTTTTTTTTTTTTTTTTGTAGCATTACTTTCACTATGTCTTTGGACAATGCTATGGGGATGCGTTAGAGTTGAAATTTCTTTCTTGCAAAGTTCTATCCTTAATGACAGGAGGTTAGGAACCAAGAGTTCCACAGCAGTTTCACTGGCACCCCTACCACATTCATTGATCAGTTCTAGGTTCTATTCTTGCCTACGAGGCATTGAGGAGGAAACGCAATTCTGTTTGCACAGACTGGAAGGGAGACTCAGAGGCAATCACAGTAGGTATTCCAAGCATAGAGTGCTGTGAAAGGACAACTAACTAGTCAAGGTCACCAACGGGACATTTAGAGAGATGGCTTCATCACCAAGTGGCCAGAACAGTGTGTTTTCATTGTTTGGTAAAAAGAACTCTGGGGGGATGGTGGGGGTGGGGGAGGAGAGGGGCAAAGGCGGGGTGTGTGGTTCTACTGCAGGATGTCTGAAGGTGTTGTCTCCTTCCTGTCTGGGTGGTAAATGACATTGATATAGCAGAAGGGTAGAGAGAAATGTTACACTTTTATTTATGAAAGAGTAGTTTTCTCTCTCTATTCATAAACTCGTCTCCTCTAGCAAAATTAGGTGAGGCATCTTTGCTCGTGTTTATGACCACTTAACTCTGTATACAAGAGGAAAATTTGGTTGAGGGTTTATTTATACAGTATAACTTGGGGGATTTTACTTGAGAATAATGTCTAGTAATCAGTCTTCACTTTTCTCTTCATGCATGGCATTAATTTAAAAAACCAAAATATATTCATGCCAACATTTATATTTTTAAAATACATTTTCCTTAAATATATGTTAGGTTCCACTTCTCAGAACTGGTTACCTTTATGGATTTTTTTTTCCCTAGAGGTGACACAGAGAAAAAAGGAAAAGAAAGAGCTCTGGGTAAAAGGAAATGTATATAAGCTTTTATTCCCCATAATTTTGAGATTTAAAATGATATTTTTCTTGTTCTTTCCACTTGTGGGAAAAAAAAACCCTAAACTTTTCTGAGATTCTTGATTATGATAGAACATCCTAAGGAAAAGACTTTCTTTTAGAGTTTAATGTTAGAGAACATAAGAGGTTATCAAATGGACAAGAACTAAAACAGAAAGAAAGAAAATGTTCTCTCACATTTGCTTTTGTTTTTCTTGCTGCCTTCGCATCTGTGAAAGTTTTAAGATTTAAAGTAAGGCATGAACTTTGCATGGCTGATAGTTGTCTCATACATTTTGTGGGTTGATAAAGCATCAGAAGGGGGAAGTGCAGACTGGCTTCTAACCTGCACACACATTTTTTAAAATCCTTTGCACAGAACAGATGCTCTGGGTGCAGTTTTAGACCAGAAGAATGTCCCAAATATGTGGGTCTGAATTTGGCCAAAGGGTTAGTTGAATGTGGAGCACAGATATCAGCCTGAAAACAGGTCACATTTTAATGAAAAATGCATATTCAGCATGGCATTCTGTTTTTCCAAAGAGGTGATTCCTAGCCGTGGAGAACACAAGGGAGAGGCAGGCATTCATGTGCAACTGCTTTAAAACAGAATTCTTGTATATACTGGCTGGTGGGGAAGGGCTCACTGGTACCCCTTGGGAAATGAGATAATGGAATTTTGTTAGGCATAATTGAGTTTTTTGATCATCAGTCATAATTCTTGAAAAAGAAATAGAATTCTATAATTGAAAAAAGGAGAGACTTCAAAATTATAATTGGCTATGCTAGGAAAAAAAACTAAGAGGGCAGAGGTGTTGTCCCATTCACATGCAAAGAACTGTGAGTAAGCAGAGATAAAATTTTCTTTGTTCCATTTTAAAAAAAAAGGAATAATGAAGAAAACAAGTGACCAAAAAAATCACTACCTTTATATGTTAAAGAATAAAATATAAAACTCTCTTAGACAGGTTTTACTAGAAGTGGTTCTATTTCCTCTCAAGAAATGAGTATGTGTTTGTGTGCTTGTGGCTTAAACCATTTGAAATTGTCTATAAATATATAAGCAACATAATTGGTGTCATTTTTTAAGCATGAGAGAAATATAGAAATATTAGGGACGATCATTTTAAAAATGGGAACAAATGCTATTTAATAGTGTCAACAAATAAACACTTAATTTTGTGTCACTGTTATGGCTAGTTGTGGATGGCACACAAAAACAGCCATGGAAAATGACTTGTAGAAGAGCAAATACGTTAATGGAGGTATTACATCTGGTGCAAGGAAGGTGATAGTTTATTCTGCTTTCTGCTAGTCAATTTTATGATTCACAGTGTCAACCCCTTCCTTTAGAGGAACTAGGATGATAAGGGGATATAAAATTAGGGCATCAGTGAAGGATGAAAGAATCTTATTGTTAGCTAAGAAGGCAAGACTAGAGGAGTCAAGAGGAGGAAGAAGGATCAGGTTGCTTCTGGATGGGTCCCTCCAAGTTGATTTTTGTTCAGCAAATGGAAAAGAATAGGGAGCAGTCAAATTTTGGTTCTGTATTGACCTCTTCAAATTAGTTAATACTTGGGCAGAAAATTCAAGAATGAAGATTCCATGGCAATTGGGTAAAATCTATAAAATAGAGATATAGCCTCAATTCTAAAAAAAAACACCCTAAAAACTCAATTTATTTACAAAGATTGTAAAAATAAATAAGCAACCAAAACATTAAAAATACACAATCTTTAGTCATAAAACTAGTGTTATGGAATATTTTACTCTTAGCCCTGGCTGGTGTAGCTCATTGGATTGAGAGCGGGCTGAGAACCAAAGTGTCCCGGTTCGATTCCCAGTCAGGGCACATTCCTGGGTTGCAGGCCAGGTCCCCAGTAGGGGTACATGAGAGGCAACTGTACATTGATGATTCTCTCCCTCTCTTTCTCTCTCCCTCTTCCTCTCTCAAAAAAGAAATAAATAATACCTTTAAAAAAGTTAAGTGTCAAAAAACAATATGAAATAAAAGACAAGGCACAAAACGTAAGGTTTTTTGCAACCTAATGGTACCAATCAAGTACTGGTATCCAGAATGAAGAACTCCTTAAAAATAAATAAATAAATAAATAAATAAATTTTTAAAAAGCCAGTCCTATAGAAGAAAGGGCAAAATATAAAAAACAGATATTTCTCCATTTCATAATAAAGGATATCCATTAATAAAAAAACAGTTAAAAAATAAAGGATATCCAAATGTTTGGTATAATATGTGAAAAAGGTGCTCACCCTCAGTTCTGATTAGAGTGAGTGGATTAGTGGGATATCTTTACAGACCCATCAGATTTGCAAAAATTTGAATATCTGACAAATCAAGGACTGGCCAGGATAAGAAGCAATAGGAGTTCTCACCTCTGTGTCATAACACTGGCTTTGGTTTGCATTATCAATCAGAGTTGAAGATAATCTTGTCCTATGACACAACAGAGTCACTCCTAAGACTGTACTGTGTGCTTATGTTTATCAGGATTCACGTTTAACAGTGTTCTTAAGAGCATTATTCATAGTAGACCCCCAAATGGAAACATCATAAGTATCCATTAACTGTACAATGGAAGAATAAACTGAAGAACATTTATAAAATGGAAAATTATCCAAAAATGAATATGAACAAAGTATAACTGTAAACAATATGGAGTAAAATAGAGTACATAGTATGATTCTATAATGTTCAAAATAGGCAAAACTAAATTATATTGTTTAAGGATACACATGTATGTGGTAAAACTAAAAGAAAATAATGTACCTTGTTTGAGATTGTATATTTCAGAATAACTAAATTTAGCAACATAAATTATTAAAGATGTGAGGTAATTTGTGAGTAAAGATGGCCTTTTATTGGTAGTGTACTTACAGTGTTGCAAGTTGGGTTCCCTAGGTAGCATACTCTGAGAGCTTAGCATCCAGGGAGTTTATTAAGTGGTGCCCTTGAGATCAAAACTTGTTGAAACATGGAAAAGGAAGCAGAGGGTTAAGTTCAACTGTGATGCACACCAACCATAGTCTCAGCTGACTCCCAGAAGAGCTCTGAAGCTAGAATGGACCTTCAGGGTTGTCTTACATTGGCCCAAGACCAACAAGTCTTTAAAAAAATTTTTTAATTGAATATAGTTGGCATAGGTCAAGGCTTTATTTTCCCACATCAGCTAGTCATCATGTATAGCCACCCTGGAAGAGGGGTGACTTTGAAGGGGATGACTGACAGCTGAAGGCTGATTGAGACAATGCCTCCAAGGTGTGAATGCAGGGGTAAGGCTGTCTGCCAGCAGTACTCCTAGCCACTTGGGCATGAAGCCCTTCAGTGAAGAGGGATCCGGGTGGCACACCACAAAGTGTGCCTCACGTACCCTTCTTATTCTTGGAATCAGCTTCTCAGCATTCAAACCCATTTGTGTGTCCTTTCTTCTAGTATGTAATATGTATCAGTATAATAATTCAATGAAGTAAATAATGGGAAATATTTATGTGTTTATTAAGAGCTAGCTATCATTATTATCATAATTATTAATATTATTCTCACCTACTTAGCATATGTCTTAGAAAAAACATGGTATTATTTGCTAAACTTTATTTTTATTAAGCATGGATAAAAGCTGGTATGAGTGAAAAAGAATATTGTAACATTTCTCTTGTGCATATACTATATCCAGTTGATCCTGAAAATGTTTTTCACATTTTAGATTGTTTTCCTGTGGTTTGAGTATTAATCCCTTTTCACATGATAAAGGGAATTTTATTCTTCCCATGCTTTTATAAGATATAATTCAGTGTTGTTCAATGATTCCTAAGGAACTCTCTTTCTTGATTTATTAAGAGAAAAGCTAGACCCAGATTTAAAATTCATTCCCTTGACAAGTGTAATCCTCTCGTAAATCATAACAACAAATAAAAAGCTGACTTCTCCCCTAGGAAAAAATCGTTTGAGACTATTGTTTAATGCTGTTGACACTGGGATTGGACATTTGACTGTTATGCTGATGAAAGATATTTGTTAACTGGGAAAAATAATACATGCTAACGTTTGCTGAGCACGCTACAAAGTTTTTCACCTTCTTTGTCTCACGTTATTGTCTCTCTTTTACAGATAATAAAATTAAGGCTCAGAAGGCAAGTTTGATTAGCATCAAACATGTAATTAAGTGGCAGAGCAGAAATTAGAATCCAGCTTAATTCTCACAAGATTTATACTTCTAACCATTCCATTTTACTGGCCTGAAGGACTGATTTGAGACCATTCCTCTCAATTAATCATTTATTGAAAATATACTATTTTCTCAGCATAGCACAGTTTGTGGAGAATAAAAAATTATAATCCCTTTCTGTGTGTTTGCAATCAAGCTGAGGGATTTCAAGACAATCAAGGGGAGTGTTTCCTAAACATTAATTATTCATTTATCATTTTCCTTTTTTGTTAGTGTGCCACATGAAGTATTGGTTCACTCTCTCTAAACTCTCTTCTTCTGAACTTGACTTGTACACTCAAATCTCTCAATGGCGTTTAAGAAAAAAAAGCTTAAAAATAAGACAGTCCTGGCTTGTGTGGCTCAGTGGACTGAGTGCTGGCCTGTGGACCGAAAACTCACAGGTTGATTCCCAGTCAGAGCACATGCTTGGGTTGCAGGCCAGATCCTCAGTGGTGCTCAAAAGGCAACCACACACTGATGTTTCTCTCTCTCTCTTTCTCCCTCCTCCCCCCTCTGTAAAGATAAATAAATAAAATCTTAAAAAAAATTAAAAGAATAAAAGGTGAAGCTGAGATTTAACCATGGTCCTTAAAATAAGATCACTTCTTAACTATTTCTGCCTATTTTTCTGTTTCCTTTTTTCTGTGTTGGCCTCAGAAAACAATTCTCTCTCTCTCTTTTTTTTGTTTTATTTTACAGACATATTAGCATCAAATTTTCCTCTAATTGATAGTAGCATATAGTTAATTCTGCACAAGTCACATCTCTGTGATAAATTGAGATGAATATCATGCCTTTTGATATTTATGCTCTTGTGTGATTCTCGTCTTGAATCTGGGCTGGCCCTGCGACCTGCTTTAACCAACAGAATTCAGAGGAAGTGACACTGTGCTTGTTCCAGATCTAAGTCTTAAAAAGACATAGCAGCTTTCAGGGGGAAAGACAGCTGCCATGTAATATGTCTATCCTGAGACTCCCATGCTGTGAGCAGTTGTTCTCCACATGGCCTCTTCGCAAGTCCAAGCTAGCCACATGGAGAGGCCATGTGGAAGAGAACCAAATCCCTGGCCAGCTATACCAACTTGCTTGCCTGTGAGTGAGTCCATCTTGGAAGTAGATTCTCTAATCATAGTTACACCATCCCATCTGATGCGATGTGGAGCAGTGACAAGCTGTCCTTCCTTGCAATCCTTGCCCAAATTGCAGGATTGTGAGCAAAATAAACAACTTTTTTTTTAAGTCAGTATTTTTTTATGTAATTTGTTAAATGGCAAGAGATAATTGAAACAATTTCTTTGGGCAAGACTTTTCATTTGTAAAATGAATTACTAGTTGGGTAAAATAATCTATGTAGATTATAAATTTTCTATTAGTGTGTGGTCTACCTTGTTCTATCGCTGCTCAAATTCTGCCTACAATCCTATGTTAGTCCTATAGCTTCTTTAAATTTTTTTTTTCTTATTTATTCTATTACAGTTGTCCCAATTTTCCCCCTTTGCCCTCCTCCATCCAGCACCAGCCCCTGCTCTCACAGTCCATCCCCCTACCACTGTCCATGTCCGTGAGTCACTCGTACATGTTCTTTGACTAATCCCTTCTCCTTCTTTCCATCATTCCTCCCATTGCCTTTCCTCTGGCAGCTGTCAGTCTGTTCTCTGTTTCCTTGTCTTTGGTTCTGTCTTGCTCATCAGTTTATTTTGTTCATTAGATTTTTCTTATAAGTGAGATCATATGGTATTTGTCTTTCACCAACTGGCCTTTTTCACTTAGCGTAACAGTCTCCAGTTCCACCCATGCTGTCTTGAAGGGTAGGAGTTCCTTCTTCTTTCTTTGTGCTACATAGTATTTCATTGTGTAAATGTGCTACAGTTTTTTAATCCATTCATGTACTGATGGGCACTTAGGCTGTTTCCAACACTTGGCTATTGTAAATCGTGCTGCTATGAACATAGGGGTGCAAAAGTTCTTTTGGATTGTCCTATAGCTTCTTACTTAATACCAATATGTGATCTTTTTTAAAGCTGTTTTTTAAAATTTATTGATTGATTTTCAAGAGAGAGTGGAAGGGAGGGAGGAAGGGACAGAGAAAGAGAAAGAGAGATTTGTTGTTCCACTTATTTATGCATTCATTGGTTGATTCTTGCATGTGCCCTGACTGGGGATCAAACCCACAACTTCGTATATTGGGGCAACACTGTAACCAATTGAGCTACCCGGCAGGGGACTTATAAGCTGTCTTGTTGAATTTTTAAAAATTTCTTATACTCAAGTCTCTAACTTGCCAGAGTCATTCTAAATACTAATTTTGTCCTCCAGTGTGCTGATACTGCTTTCAGTTTGGTGGTGTGTCCATGTCATGAGCTTGCCTTCTGCTTCATCATTTCCTTCAGCAACCTCACAGCTGCATTCTCACAGCTGGACTGGCTGATTCACTGTCTTTTTCTTGGCTCTCAGAAAATTTTACTGGCATAGTTTCTAAGATTCAGAATTCTGAAAACGCCTTTCCCACCATTTTGCAGTTTCTGGATTCAAACATACTACTAATGGGTCACTTTTCCGAGACCTAGCATGCCCATTCCTATGAATTTCTTGTGAATAATATTATTATAAAGTTAATCAGAAAAATATCTCTTTTTTGGTGGAGTCTTGGCTCAGAATATTTCTGAAGCAATCATCATCAGTTAATTATGCCTCAAGACTTCTGTGATAGGAATATGAAACCAGTAATTCTTTTTTCACATCACTTTGAATTCATCTCAGATTATTACAGCACATCTGCTCTCCCTGAGCTGAATTCATTCCAGAAGGACCATGTTTCTTAGTGAATGTTGTCCAGTCATTTCTGAAGGACCTTTAAGCTTGGAGAGTATTAAAGTAATTGAGTCTCATCATTTTAAAAACTACTTTCAATTTTAGCCACTGCTGGCCATCTGTTTATTCACTTCAGAAAGAGTTCCAAACATAGCCTAGAGTCATCATGAGTAATATTAACAGGCTCACTGGAGCGTGTGCTATAACCCAAGTCTTCCCAGGATTTCAGAATACT
Source organism: Micronycteris hirsuta (assembly GCA_004026765.1). Lineage (NCBI taxonomy): Eukaryota > Metazoa > Chordata > Mammalia > Chiroptera > Phyllostomidae > Micronycteris > Micronycteris hirsuta. The sequence continues at coordinate 16,327 of PVJI01025908.1, forward strand.
TAGAAAAGAACTGCATTCTATAGTAGGGCCCACTTATCCTGTCTTAGAGATGATACAGTCAGAATGTTAACTGAGTTAATAACAACACACAAGTAAAGAGTTGCTGTATGGGTCAGGTGGTCTGTAAGTTTAATACAACACAACTTCCCATGACGCAAGCTTACTAGTTCCAGGGCAGAAGGCCACTGTTTCCCCTCTCCACTAACCCTCTCAAATCAGAAGAAAACTAATTGTCACAGGTCTCTTAAATATATGCCTGAAATCATCCTGGGGTATTATGACTTACACGATGTTCTACCTTGCTATTTTTTTTTTTCTATCCAGCATCCCTTCTGTACAGGAACTTCCTGCCTATACTTCCAGTGTTCTGATGGGCAGCATTTCCCAGGGCTTCAGTCCTTTTGGCCATGACACATGGAGCACGCTTGGCTGTTCATAGTAACTTCTTCCTCTAAACAGCGATTGATTCAGGAGTGGGTCACTGAGCCAAGTAGGAACAATCAGAGACTTCGTTGACCTGATTGATGGATGATGGTAGAGAAGATTCTTTGCTAGACTAGGATGAATCATGGAACCACACATAATAATCTTCCTAAACCTCACAGAGGTTTTTTTGTTTTGTTTTAAAGATTTTATTTTTATTTATTTTTTAGAGAGAGGGGAAGGGAGGGAGACAGAGAGGGAGAGAAACAGCGATGTATGGTTGCTCCTCACATGGCCCTCACTGGGGACCTGGCCTGCAACCCAGGCATGTGCCCTGACTGGGAATCGAACCAGGACCCTTTGGTTTCCAGCCCGCACTCAATCCACTGAGCTACACCAGCCAGGGCTTTTTAAAAAATTTTAATAAAGATTTTATTTATTTATTTTTAGAGAAAGGAAGGGAGAATAAGAGGGAAAGAGTCATCAATGTATGGTTGCCTCTCATGCGCCCCCGGCTGAGGACCTGGCTCCCAACCCAGGCATGTGCCCTGACTGGGAATCAAACTGATGACCCTTTGGTTCACAGGCCAGTGCTCAATCCACTGAATGACACCAGCCAGGGCGACAGAGTCTGTTTTATATTAAGAGAAAATGAACTCAGAGGAGCTGAGTGGAGATACACAGAAAATGAAAGCTGCCGATACTGGTCTGGCCCCTAGATATAGCTATATTTGAACTTCTCAGACAGCCCACAGTAGTCCCCTTATCTATGATTTCACTTTCTGCAGTTTCAGTTACCTGTAGTCAACAATGCTTGGAAAACATTAAATGAAAAATTACAGAAGTTAACAATTCATACATTTTAAATTGTGCACCATTCTGAGTAAAGTGATGGCATCTTGTACCGTCCCAGTCTGTCCTGCCTGGGAAGGGAATCATCTCTTTGTCTAGTATATGCACACTGTATACACAACCTGGCCATTAGTAATTTTGTACCCAGGTTTGTTATTAGACCAGTTGTCATGGTATCACAGTGCTTGTGTTTAAGTAACCCTTAATAATGCCACATTTTCATAACTTTTATTACATTTGTTATAATTGTTCTATTTTATTATTGTTAGATAATAATGCATTATTGTTCTATTTATATAGTTATTATTGTTAATCTCCTAATATGCCTAATTTATAAATTAAACTTTATCTCGTATATGTATATACAGGGAAAACATAGTAGGGTTTAGTATTATTCATGGTTTCAGTCATCCTCTGGGAGCTTTGGAATGCATCCCTTAGTGATAAGGTTGAGGGCCTACTGTAGTAATTTCCTCTTTTTCTTAAAATTATTTAAATTGTATTTGTTTCATTTGCAATCAAGAGTTATAAAATAGCAACCTATTTTTTAGGGAAAATTTATGCAACCTTAAAAATAGCTTTTTTACCCAGCAATCTCACTTCTGGGTATATATCCAAGGGAAACAAAACTCAGTATCTTGAAGAGCTATCTATATGCCCATATTCACTGCACCATTATCACAATAATTGAGATACAGAAACAACGTGTCTAACAGCAGATGAATGTGTTAAGAAAATGTGATACACATATACACACAAAATGAAATATTATTCAGCCTTAAAAAAGAAGGAAATGTCATTTGCAACAACACAAGTGAACTTGGAAGGCATTGTCCTAAGTGAAATCAGACAAAGACAAAGAGTGCCTGGTATTACTGATATGTGGAATCTAAGGGGAAAGAAAGTCAAACTAACAGAAACAGAGTAGAAAATTGGTTATCCAAAGGGTGGAGAATATAGGTAGAGTTTAGTAAAAGGGTTTAAACTTTCAGTTATATAAACATAGCTTTCTTTTTGGAAATGTTGAAATTTTATAACAGAATTTTCATATAATTTGGTAATTTTAAAGAAGGTAAGAGTGCTAGAGCTGGAAGTGTTTCTTTTTTTCTTTTCTTTTTTTAAAATCCATACGGGGAGAGCCTTGTTTAACAAGATTCTCCACCCTAATCTTTCAAAAAAAAAAGAAAAGCAAAAATGTACTGCTACCTCCTGGGAAGCTTTAGACAAAGGGATATTATTGTAGCTTTACACTAGCCTGAAATATTAGGAATATAGGACCCAGAGAAGTAATTGGCATTAAGGAACGCTGGCTAATGTACCTCTTTATGAATGCTTGTTGGCAATAGGCAATACTGATTTCAAGACATGATGATGATGTGATGAACCCACTGAGCATAAGCTATTTTCTGATGGGTGTGTCAGAAGCGGTGGAAAGGACACTTCTAAGCACAGATGATCAGCTAATGTTCTTTTAGTTCATCTGTAACTGCCAGCTTTGTAATTGCATGTTTTAAATCTTTATTAAGAAAACTGGCATAATCCTCCAGTTTTTCCAAGTTTAAGAGTGTCTCCTTTCTTTCACTTTTTCCTTTCTTACTTTTTTTTTAAAGGAATTTTTAAAAAGATTTTATTTATTTATTTTTACAGAGAAGGGTATGGAGGAAAAAAGAGAGAGAGAAACACTGATGTGAGAGAGAAACACTGATTGGTTGCTGCCCTGACTGGGGACCAAACCTATAACCCAGGCGTGTGCCCTGCCCGGAAATTGAACTGGTGACCTTTTGCTTTGTGGATCAATGCTCAGCCAACTAAGCCACACCAGTCAGGGTCCCACTGTTTTTACTTGAATATTTTTGTTCAATTTGATTAGTGATTTTCAGTTTAAACTGTCTAGTTTGTTAATTTATTTTTGACAGATAGAAATTGTATATATTTAAGGTATACAACATGGTTATGGTATATGCATAAACTGCGAAATGATTAGCACACTCAAACTAACATATCCATTAACTCCTATAGTTACCACTTTTTGTGTGTGTGGTGAGAACACTTGAGATCTATTCTCTTAGTCAGCTTCAAGTATACTAC
>PVJI01025909.1:0-19739 GCA_004026765.1 Micronycteris hirsuta
TTTGATAATTTAGCTTTTTTTCTCTACCACTGAACATATAAGTTAATAGTTGTTTTCTTTTCCTTTTTGATTCTTCTTCGAAGAAGCATGATATGACTTACATTGTTATTCTAGTGGTACAGCAGATGCAGAAAACTCAAAATGATATGTTCCCATGTAAACAGAATACAGTATAATATTAATTTTAGGCCTGGCTAGTGCAGCTGAATGGACTGAGTGCCAGCCTGCAAACCAAAGGGTCGCCGGTTCAATTCTCAGTCTAGGACACATGCCTGGGTTGCAGAGCAAGTCCCCAGTAGGGGGCACATGAGAGGCAATCATACATTGATGTTTCTCTCCCTCTCTTCTCCCTCCCTTCCCCTCTATAAAAGGAAAGGAAGGAAGGAAGGAAGGAAAGAAGGAAGAGTTCATTTTAAAATTTTTAAAATATGTAGCATTAAAATGACTTGGTCCTTTCTTAACAGAATATATATTTCTTATTATAGCAGTTCATTTAAAGTATAACAATTATATTTTTATAATTTATTATATTAATCTTTTCATTTTTGTTGAATTTCATACAAATATTACATGAAGCTACTGTTAAGCTGTTCAAGATATTATTTATGTAGACTTATGTGATAAACAGAAAATAATTGAATATAATATCAATATCAACATGAAATGAATTTGCCATATTATTATAAATTGATATATTTATGTTTGTTTTGAAAAAGTAAATTTTTCTAATAATTTGTATATTTCCAGGTAGAATACTTTCTAATCTTTGTCAGGGCAAAGGTAATAATTTACATACTTATGTGCAATTTACATATATGAACAAGCTTCACCTACGTCACAGTAGTGTAAACCCTCAGATCTGTGAACGTCAAATTGTCAACTAGTAAGTGCAAATGTCTTACCACTCTCCAGTTCAAACAAGGAAATACAGTTTAATTTTTTCATTAAGCCAACTGCAGAAAGCAACCTTGTCCCTTCAGGTGATGTCCTGTTTTAACAATGGATCATCATGATTTGAAACTGTCCACAGTTCATTATTGAAAAATTTATGTTGTTTCAGAAATAAGCAGCATGTGTTGAATTCGTACCCAAATTGAAATAACTATTCAGGAGATTGGAATACCATTCTTTATAATTCAGTGTGATAGTGTATTCCTCACCCGGCAGCTCAATTTCTTTCTTTTACCATCTGTTCTTTCTCTCCTTCTTTTCTGCCAAAAATCGATAGAACTCAATGAGAAAAATTAAGCTGTTCCATAACCCAACCATATTGAGATTATTTTGTTCACAATACATTGACCTAGTTGTTACACTGGTCCAGTTTAATTAGGTAAGCCCTCTGTTTATAAAAGTGCGCATTTACTAAACTGCAAACATTAAAGAGTGTTATAAAAGCAGCCAAAATGTTATTGTTTCAACAGTCAAGATTTTAAGATGGCAACACTTGGCAAACATAAAGCCACACACTGTCTGTTTCCAGCCTGAAAATCTCTTTATGCAGCAAGAGCTTTTCATGAGGATCACTTGTACACATCCAAGGAGATTTGATAATTAAATTTTTAACTGTAAGGGAGTCTGAAAATATTATCAGAGATTTAAACATATGTATATATGTATGTATGTTTCTAAAGACAAATATATCATAATATTCACAAAATCCTAGCATAATTATCAGTTGCTGTGTTCCATTTGAAAATCTTATACAAAGATATTTTTTGCACACATGTCAAATTCATCTCATGATTGTCACAAATATAAATACAGCGAATAGAAACAAAAGGCGTGATGGTATTTTCTAATTATCCACAATTTTCATAGCATTTGCTATTGTGCAGTCTTATTTACACAAAAAAACTACAGCAAAAGACCCATAATTTTTTTAAAATATCACTGCAATGAAAAACCTCAGTAGTTGCAGTCTACATAGACTTTTGTGTACTTTATGTATTTTAAAAAATCATTTTGACTTTTTGAAATGGAATGTTGTATTCTATAAGTAGAATATGAGCAAGCTGTAAAACCATGCATTTATAAACATGTTTTATCTTTACAAGGTAGTGAGTCATTGTAACTCAGAGTATCAGGATGTGTTTGCCTTCCATAACTTATGTCAGAGCTGTGCTAACAAAGCTATTTTCACCTGATGTCTCATTCATCTTTGCAACCTGAAATTGCAGAGTGCTTGAAGACACATATTTGTCATTTTCTTTCTTTTTTTTAACTTTTATTACTAGAACTCTCAGTTGCAGGCACTTTATTTTTAAAATAAAAGTAACAAGAAAAACAGGGCTTCAGATCTTAATATCTGTACTGAAAAGCTTTAATGGCTTATACAAAGAAATTGTTAGCAGCTATGGTCATTTTTAATGAATAGTATCTCATTTTAAGATTGATTTCGCCTTAAATGTTCATTAATAACAACATTGTACTTTGAGATTACATTATTTAATGTTAGTTCTCATAAAAGTGTCATTTTTCATGTGTGATTTATTCATTGTTGGCTATACACTGTGACCTAAGAGCAAAAAAAGATGGTACTTTGTTTTTTAGAGCAAGAAAGAAAATTCTGGAAAAAAAGAGTTTTCTTAATATTTATGAATTTTAGTTTCAATATCTGAAGAATAGAAATTATAATGATTCCTATTAAAAAAGCGGTAAACTTATAATTAATCTGAAAATCATTTACTACCACCTATATTTTGCTTCAGTAAGCAAGGCTTACAGTGGAGAACATTTATGTAGATACATAAATGGGGATAATTATCTGCAATGCCCAAATTTTACAATGACAAAAAAGTGATATTAGATATCTTGTAGGCCAATTTATTAATTACAAAATTGAAGCCTATAATAATTCATTGGCTTTCACTCTTAAAGATTTGTGGCAAAGATAGAACTAAGGCCCAGGGCATGCACTCGCAGGAAAGTGTTTTGAACATTTTTTGATGCTTCCTTATTTTCATAGATATTTTCAAACTAATGTCCCAATTTTCTCCTCTATTTTGTAAATGTGTTTATTTAATAGGAATGCTATTTATAATTTACAATAGATGTTATTTTACCACAGAATTTAATGTATTTGGAGACAATGCAGATTTTACAACACTGACTATACATTAGAATCACCGGGTGAAACTGATTAAAAAAATAAAACACTGGCACCTGACCTCAATGCAGAATCAATTATATTAGCCTCAACAATTTTTTTAGCTTTCCAGTAGATAATAATGTAAGTTTGAGCTTAATAACACTGCTGTACTGGTATATGGTGTGATTCGAACTTGAACCCTCAAAAATAGTTATATGACAGCCAAGTAAATAGAGACTTAAACCATTATCTTATAAATTTAGATAATGAAGGTAGTCTTAAAAATGCATATTTTGAAAGATTAACTCAAATGACAGAAAGGTCATATGTTTTGTAAACGAGTAGGTATTATGTTAAATATTCCAGTTGGCTCCCATCAGATTCTGAAATAAAATTCTGTTCTTTTAATCATCTAACCTGCTTATGAAATGACATAAATTGCTTTAATAAAGTGCCTAATTTCCATAGTAGATAGCCATCATTCATTTCCCTCTAGGTTTAGAAAAATGTGGTACTCTTATTTGAAGCATACATTTAATTCTTCTGCCAGTTTAGTTTTTAGAAAGTCTCTTCCACCCTCTTTTTAAAGACTATATTTATTTTTAGAGAGAGAGGAAAGAAGGGAGAATGAGAGCGAGAGAAACATCAATATGTGGTTGCCTCTTGCATGCCTCCTACTGGGGACCTGGCTCGAAACCCAAGCATGTGCCCTGACTGGGAATCCAACCTGCAACCCTTTGCTTCACAGTCTGGCATTCAATCCACTGAGCTACACTAGCCAGGGTATTCCATCCTTTTAATATTTTTATGTAGATTTGTGATACAGTTGTTATTTTTATTAATAAAGGCAATCAAGCAATCCACCGTACAGATGCTTTGCTGTTTTAAGTGTTAGAAATTAAAACATTAGAACATAGATTGCTGTGCCAGCTGGGGGCTGCAAACAGAACACAAGAGTTTGTAAATGCACCATGCACTATTAAATGAGTAAAAGGAGAGGGTGATATTCACATTCATTGAGTTTCATTCTGTGCAAAGTTCATTTGAATGTAGGGAAAAACCACCCAGAAGACACTTTATTTTATCTTACTACCTCTGTGTTTATTCTTTATTGTCTTTTTTCAGAAGCAGTGTTTTATAATTAAATCATCAGCCTGGAACATAGAACTCCAGAATATTATTTCACTTAGGTATGGATTATCCTTGACCGTAAACCAGTGTGCCTTTATTTATTATTAGATAATACCTCACTTAGTGAGATATAGTTGTATTATCTATGGGAATGAAAATAGTAAATATAGTTAAACAAAGCCAACTGGACTCTGTTACCTATTTCTTCTGGTTACATAAAGCAGCTAGTTGGTTTAGCCCGTGACCCACTCCTTTATCTCATTTTGTGCTTTAAAACATTGCAGTCATCACCACAATGCTTTTCAAAATGAAGCCATTTCAAACAATAATCTCCAAATTGATAGTCTTTTGTTTATTTCTTTCATTTGTATTTGAGAAGAGGTATAGTAAGTTTAGCCTTCTGGAGTGCTGTTGAGCTTGAACTAGAGAGAAGACATTAGAATTCTCAAACTGTGCATCTAAATGATGTAGAAAGATTTGCACCGAATGATTACCATTTCTCTTATTTCACTAACATTACTTACGAATTCATCTGCACTCTACTCTCCACGCCACAGTTTCTGCCTCTTCATGACTTTTATGGTCTTGGAGGTTTCTTCCAACCTTCTCTGTTTGGGTTTTGCCATACCTAATTATCTGTGTCTCTAGTGTTCAGAATCCTGAACAGAGGAAATTTAATCTTTTCAGTGAGGTTTCAATAATAAAACGTTCCTACTGAAAAGAGTTACTGTGCCAGGCCACCTCGGAAGCAGGTGGAGAGCAGACTTTGGCGCAGGCAGAGCTCTCTTATCTTCTGAATTAGGGCTGCATGGTGCAAAGCTCTGAGTGTGGCAGACACTCAGAGCTTTAATGGCTCCAGCGCTGTTCAACTGTGACCTGCGCAACTCAGCCACATGTCCCATGGTAGCTTGAGGGTTATGTGTGTCCTTTCCAGGGCTCAGTCCTGATGAGGTCTCTTCCTCTCCCACCCCCCCCACATTCAATAGGTTCCTTTCATCTTTCATATATATTCTTTATTTGTTTTTACCATGTCTTTCCACCTTTTCACTATCACATCAATCTGCTATTTAGTCACACCATGACCCAGAAAATCTGAATTGCATTTTCAGCATTTGTTCATTCTGCAAATATTCATTGACTACCCACTATATGATAAACATTGTTCTAGACCCTGGAGATACAGCAATAAACAAAGAACAAAATAAAAGTTCACAGAATTCCTTATCTAGCCATTAACTCAATATTTCTATTACCAATCTCATCTTTCTTGCCCTACTATTTATCACTTTCCATATTAATCACATATCATATATACCCATGTTTACCATAAACATTATGTAAACTGATCCTAACTGATGTGGCTCACTGGATTGAGCACCACCTGCGAGCCAGAGGGTCACTGGTTTGATTCCCAGTCAGGGCACATGCCTGGGTTGCAGGCCAGGTCCCCAGTTTAGGGTACGCAAGAGGCAACCACACATTGATGTTTCTCTCCCTCTCCTTTTCCCTCCCTTCCCCTTTCTCTAAAAATAAATAAAATCTTTAAAAAATATTATGTAAACTGGAGTTTCTCAATATATGTATATATTAGAATGAAGATTCTGTTATACCATAGGAATAAGAATTAAGAATTATTTTCTGATTTATTGTTTTAGGACATAAAGGCAAAGCACTATTATGAACAAAAGCAAAGATTCTTAAGCCAAGCTTCCCATATTCTGTTATCAAGTTATTAACCACAAACAAGTTATTTATAAATTTCTCAGTGTAAATTAGGAATAATGATACAATCTACCTCAAAAGATTATCGCTAGGACTAAAAATGCTAATATAAGGGGACTTAATCTATATAAAAATTATATAAGTTGAAGCAATTGTACTTATCAGAGTATTTTTACCAACAAATATACAAGATCATCTTTTATTGGTAATAAAAGCCTAAAGCACAAAAGACAAATGTTTACTCAGCCACTGAGTTTTATTTAATTACAATTCTGACTTTTAAAATAAATGTATAATAATCTTTATAAATAAAAGTATCAAATGTATTCTAGAAATTTTGTTGCAAAAATCTTTCTATTTTAATAATAATTCAGAATAAATTGTAACAATGAATTTGTCAATAAATTATAAGAAATAGTTTCACAGCTTCATTCAAGTATCTTTTATAAGTATTTATTTTTGGTTTTATGATTTACCATTTCTGTTAAGATGGTACTATGAGCATTATGCTAAGTGAAATAAGCCAGGCGGTGAGGGACAAATACCATATGATCTCATCTTTAACTGGAACATAAACAACAAAAGAAAAAAAGCAAGAAAAACATAACCAGAGACATTGAAATTAAGAACAATCTAACAATAGCCAGAGGGGAAGGGGGAAGGGAATGTGGGGAGAAGGGTTTTCAGGAACCACTATAGAGGACACATGGACAAAACCAAGGGGGAAGGGTGGAAGCAGGGGAGGGAGGTGGGTTTGGAGGGGGTGGAGGGAGAAGAGGGGAGAGGATGCAGACAACTGTAATTGAACAACAATAAAGAAATTTTTAAAAATGGTACTATGTAAGGGAGGGGGAGGGGAGAGGCTGCAAATAACTGTAATTAAACAAAAAATTAATAAAAAATAAAAATTTAAAAAAATGGTACTGTGTAACATTAATTGGATTTCTACATATAAATATAACTTTCCTCAAAAGTACAAATATATGCCAGTGGAAAAGACAATTCAGTAAGAAAATAATGAACAATTTACAAATAAGTTTTTCCTAAATATCAGTCAACATAAACTTATAAAATTTAGAAATATAGAAAAATATCCTTTTATACTATTAATTTTATTCATTGAGTTTCAGCTCTTTAAAATTACATATAAAATACATTAATTGAAAGATGACTCTGTTTTTCTACCTAATTTTAGGAAGTATTTAGATCTTTTTTATACACATTTGATATCAGAATGTTATCACATATCTATATATTGCTTGAAATTTTAAGTTGTTACCTCTAAATATAACTTATAGGGCTAAGAAAATATATAAAACATATAAATGATAAAAAAAAACTTCGATTTTGCAATCAAGAATTTTCTATTAAAATGCTGTTCCAACAACTTATGTGTGTGTGTGTGTGTGTGTGTGTGATTCCTTACTTAAGGATATGTTTTTATTGACTTGAAAGAGACAGACAGACATCTGTGTGAAAGAGAAACATTGACTGATTGCCTCCCGTGCATAGCCCTACCAGGGATGGAACCCCCAAAATATATGTGTGCACTGATGGGATCGAATCTGCAGTCTTGCTTTACAGACAGCACTCCAACCAACTGAGCCACCCAGCCAGAGTGACTTGTATGGTTTTTGACAACTTTGTCCTTAATATCTTATCCTTGCTTACTTATAAAATAAAGTTAAACGGGTCTTCCTTGCAGATATTCAGAAATTGAGTTTATAAGGACTTAGCAATTGCATTAATTAACTAGTTATATTTCTTGGACTTTGATATACAACAGCTAATGCAACATCCCAGCCTCCATGGAGCAGCTATCTCCATGGAGTTCCCAGATTTGATATCAACATTGCCTCTAAGACCTTGAGGGGCCCAAATTCTGGGTCTTTGTTGGTAAACTGAAATGAATGGTTTCCTTTTGATCTTACATTTTGCTGGAAAGGGCTGTAAAACTGTATTTTGAAAAATGTTTTTAAGTGAAACACTTCTCTTGATTTTGCCAGTCCTGAAGGACGTGGGCCGAAACACAAATGGAATCACAACTTTCTGTACTTAGAATCATCCCCCAGTTTTATCCCTGAGAATTGTTAGGCAGTTTCTCTCTCTTCTCTCCCTCTTCCCATGTCTTAAATCAAATGAGGAGCCCCCGCCTCCATTTCCTGACATTAACCAAGTCTGGATATCATTTGGCTCCAGCAGGGCACTCTGCCTCACTTCCCTGACGCCCTCCCGCCCTTCCTCTGTCTACATTTGCACAATCCTACTAATGTGTACATACAGCTTCAATTCTACTTGTCAGTCACAGCAAATAACAGCGTCATATTGCTTCTATAGTGACTCCTTTATATTAGAGAAAAATGGACTTAATGACAATTTGGAGTGAGCTTCATGCATATAGGAACATCTGCACATTAATAGAGAAATAAATTATTAAAATAATATATTTATAGTATTCAATTGGTATTATGTGAAGATAAATATCCTTGCTCTTTCAGTAACACACTATTGCAAGTAAATCCAATAAGACCCAATGTGAAATACTGTATACTTAGGCAGGTTAAGCTCTCAGGATGAGAATTAGGGTCAGGATTAGAATTAATACTGAGCCAAGCAGTCTTTGGCTGTCCTGTTGTTTTTAATGATAAACATAATAAACATGATAAAAATAAAGTATTAAGAGCATTAAATGCATTTAAATATTCATCTTTCTAGGCTAAGAAACAGAATATATTAATATCTCACTCGACAATTGTTTTGTCAATATTTTAAACATTGACTTGTTTTCGATCTTAAGTTGTATGAAAAGCATTTTACATGCCTGCCCTGCGTCCACTCTGTACCACTCCAAAATTAGACCACGAGGATCCCACACAGTTCTTTCCTTAAGTCAAGGCATTTCTACAATCTCCCAAGCTGGGAAATGTATACACTATGCAATGAAATCATTTCACACATCACTTCAAGCCACCTATTTCATGGGCTTGTCAACTACATTTATAGTTTAGGAGAGGAAAAACCTTCTTACATTGCTTTTGCTAGCAGAGAAGAGCCAGTACTCCTGGTGCCTCATGGATGTGCAGGGCATGATTTGTGCTCTAGGCAATTTTTGTGGTGTAAAGATTGCATGTTCACATTTTAATTTCTGGATTGAATTGAAAAAAAGAATTCTCATCTGCTCATGCAAAACAACCTTTCGTCCTACTTCTGGAGGAGCAAATGGAGAAAGCAGTGGTGCTAAGGGTCTGTCGGGACATGAAATTCACATAGCTTTGACACGCGCTAGCTCTGAAGTCTTAACGGTATTTCTTTACCTTTATGAACAGCAGGCTCCCCATCTGTAAAATGGTATAGCTACCTACCGCATGAAGTTCTTATAAGGATAATGTACATAAAGGGTCTGAAAGAGTACTTGGCATAGGATAGAACTAAATACATTTTTTTTTCATTTTACCCCACAAAATGCTCTACAGTTAAAAATATCTCAATACCAATATTTGGTGCACTTTTGGTAGTAAGAATAAATATGGAATCACTGTGCTCCTTAAGACTATTTATCACTCTGTTTACAGTTCCTCAGATGTTATTGAGCTCATAGCTATGTCCTGAGGTTGAAAATCATGCATTATTTCAGAAATAAATTTGAATTTTGAATCACATTTTGGGGATCAACTTCTGATCTTTATCCCTGTTTTTATTCCATCTAGTGTGAAATTGATGCTTTCCATTGTGGAACTCTTGCACTCAATATTTTAGTGTTCCTTTGCTGGTTTCTAACAGCAAAATGTCCAAAGTCTGAAAGTGCAAATTTTAAACTCCTTAGAACACAATTGTCCACATCCAGCTTGCACATAGGCATTATCTAAAGCTAATGGTAAAATTGGGTCTTTCCAGCCCTAAAATTACTAGAAGCATTAATGCCTAGAATGCATCGAGAGCTGAAATAGCCTAACCATATTTTTTGACAGTTTATTCTGTGATTGAATTATAGTATCACTAAGTAATGCACTCCTCAAACTGCAAATTGCCTTAATGTTAGAATGCTTTTCTCTAACTGGTGTGAAGAGGTGGTGTTCTAATTTTATTTCCCCCACAATTACTATGTCAGCTCCCTTGGAAATACAGCAAGGGTAGACTGATAGATTTTTATGTAGGAGTATGGAGTCTAAAGTGTTTTACTCTTTAACAGGATCTATGTGTGATATTAAAAAAAATCCCCTCATTTCTTTTAAATTACTGTAACATAAAAAAGGAACTACGAAAGGTTGTTTTTTCTCTTTTTCTTATTTAAAATTTTCTGCTCTTGTAAGGTATAGCAATTTCGGATAAACTAGCTACTTCTGCTGGAATAGAAACAGTCTTTCAGTATCACCATAACTGTATCAAGTGCTAAAATATGAATTTGAATTTTATGAATATTATACCTTTAAGACTCTGAAAAATGAAGTGGCTGTTCAATATACACAGTGGAAATTTATTCCAATGGATTTCTATAAAGAGGGGAAGGCAAACTAAAGGCAGTGTCCCTTTCTATGAAAAAACTGAAAAAAGTAAAATATTTTGAATTGATGATATACAAAAGGAATTGTTTACCAGATCCAGCAAGTCAAAATGAGGCTTTTTTTTTAATTGCTTTAAAAACTAGTCTGTACAATTTACTTTAGGACCACATGTGACCTACAGCAGATGTTCCTTGACTTACAATGGGATTACCTCCTGAAAACTAATTGTAAATTGAAAATATTGTAAGTCAAAAATGTATTTAATACGCCTTACCTACCTAACATCATAGCTAATTCCAGCTTAACTTAAATGTACTCAGAACACAACATCTAACAAACACTGGCAGCACAGCACACTGTGAAACACCTGCTGTTCGCCCTCCTGATCACGCGTGGGAGGCAGAGCGGCGGCTCTGCACGGCCCAGCGTCACTGCACAGTCCCGCCCTGTGCATTCCCAGCCCGGGACAAGGGCGGCGCGTATTACTTCCGCCCTTCTTAAACCGGACTCATTGCAAGTCATAGACCATCTGTGTACAACTGTGTTGTAACTTGTCATGTACAAAAAGTATTTTTACAACTTTCCTCTTTATTGTCATCTTGTAGAACTATTATATTCTATGAAAAAGTGATGTTAAAACTTCTAGTAATAAAAAAGCAAAATTCAGATCATCACACAATAAGCAAAGCTTAATGGAAGAACCATTGTAAAGGAACTTTACGTAATAATTTTTTAGCTTTGGTTTTATTTTTCTTGTGGTAAAATATACACAGCATGATGTTTACCATTTTAAAGTATGTATATACCATATTTTGTTTAGCCATTCATCAGTTGATGAATACTTGGGTTACTTCCACCCTCTGGCTAGTGAGTTAAAGCTGCTATGAATATTGGTACACGAGTATCTGTTTGAGCCCCCGTTTTCAGTCCTTACGGAGGCATATCTAGGAGTGGTGATCTATGTTTATGTGTTAGAGGGACCACCACACTGTTTTCCACAGCATCAGGCCATTTACATCCCCACCAGCAATGCACACGTGTTCAGATTTCTCAGCATCTTCCCCAACACGTTGTTTCTGGTTGTTGTTTTTCTTTACCTACGGCCATCCTACCGCGTATGAAAGTGGTAGCTTGTTTTAGTTGTTTTCCTTTTTTAAAACAAAGCTTTATTTAAGTATAATTTTTATACACATCCTGCACATATTTAATGTATGCCGGTGGATGGGTTTGGACATGTGTGAGCACCCAGATGCCAACACCACCATCAAGGTGATAGACGTACTCACCACCTCACAGACTGCATGTTAAATCTTCTTATCACAAGAATAGAGAGGGAGACACAAATATATATTTCGTATTTTTATTTATATTTTATTTAATCAGTATCATTGAGTACCTACACTGTGCTAGGCGATGTGTGATGGAGAGAAGACACAAGCACATTTAGTGATACCCAAAGAAAAGTTGTTTAACTAAACAGAGGAATAGTATACAAAATCATGGCAAAGTAAATATATATAGTTCTACCCTATGATAAACATTATGAAGCAAACAGGATATCATGAGAAATTTAGCAGTGAAACTTATTATAGATTCTCACATCAGGGAAGACATCGCTGAATTTGTAATATTTAAGTTGAAACGTAAGGTTCAATTTAGCCAAGTAGAGAGGAGGGGGAGGGGCCTGGAAGATTCCAGACCAAAGTCATAGTATCTGCTAAATAGGTAAGACAGAAAAGCACTGTAGCTCTAAGTATGGTGAGGGAGGGAGGATTTAATATGACACTGGCCCTATCCTGGCAGGAATTTGAGCAGAGGAGTTGCATGATATGGTCCATGTTTTAACAGGCTCGCCCGATTATTCTGTGTCCAATGCATTGAAAGGCTGAGCCAAACTTACTTAGAATTCTGTTGCATTAGTCCAAGTATTAGAGAAACCTGTATTGAAATAGATTGGTAGTAGGGGCAACTGAAAGATGTGTGTGTGTTTTAGATGTATTCTCAGGGTAGAATTAACTGTAACTTTCTGAATTTGGGTGGTTGCAACAACAGTGCATTTTACCAATTTCCTAATGATTAAAATATCAAAGATACCTTACTCAGAATATTGAAATTGGTTGAACTAGCTATATGCTCTAGATCTTCAGAAAAGACTGCTAGTGCTGTTTACACACGCACATGCATACACTCAAACACACACACTCCATTAAAATAGATAAGAATGGGAAATCCACCTTTTACTTTTTCCTGGTAATTATACCCTTCAGATTCCCCTTAACCTTATTAGATATTAGGTAGCGTGTGTTCAGCAACAACACCTGGTGTTTGGATTCTCAAATTTGCAATCAACAGATCCTGAACACAAAGCTTTTGAGATTCCTGCAGATGTTATTCACCATTCACTAGTGGAGTATAGTATTTCAAAGGAGGTATATATTTTACAGTATGGAAAACAATTAGTAGCTAATAGTTATACCTACGTTTTTTGCAGGTGAACAGGCATATTGTAAAATATCACTACAAGGATTTTGGAGAAGAAGAGGTACCATTATGAAGGAAAAATAGAAACTTTTAATTTTCCTAAAAACGTGATGATTAGAATTCCTTCTAATGCCATTCAAAAGAGTACATGTTTGCCCCTGCGTATATCCCAGGAAATGAGAAATTGCATAGAACATTCAATCCGTTGCTCAAAATGTTCCAAGCTTTAAAATTACAAATCTGATTGCTAATTTGGGGGGAATTATTTTAAAACAAAGGATCCCATACATGTACTTTAAATCAGTGCTGGCATGCATAATAGACATTTCAAGTCTGTTTATCCACCTTTAGGTGAAAAGGTTAGTTACAAGTAAGGATTGTGGCTTGCCAATGTTATACAGAGTTCCTTAAAAGAAATTGAGACATTCTTGAAAGGATTAACATTTTATGGGTCAGAATGGGGGGCTGTGACTTCCATTCAAATAAATATAAAGGGAAAATGTCCTATGGCTAGAACACACAGCTGTTGAAAACATAATATTCCCACATACATTTCATGTCTTTTTGACATGTGTATCTTCACTGTATACAGACTTAGATACATACAAACTTTCCCACAGAAACATGCCACATACGTAGAATTGGAATGTGTATTTTACAGATAATTCCTGTGCAGACAATCCAGGCAATAAAAACTAGGCAAAAGTATAAAACTTTAGGTTTGTGTCTACTCAATTATGAAACATTAATTTACAACATTTTTTCTAATAGATTATTTTGAAAATTTCAAGTAATAAAATGACCCAAGAATCCTAACAATAGCATTTTATTAAATATCCTCTTTCGGGGGTTCATAATTACTTATTAAAGGAAAAGTTGGGAAAGATTACTTTTCTGTGCTAAGGTTCACAGGTAGAGACCTCAAACTCGAATTACATCCTAGTAACTAAGGACTTTTCATAGTATTTGCAAAAATGGCATACTTCTGTCACTTCAAGTAGTCAGAAAGTATAAACTCTATCATTTCTTTTTTTTTTTTTACTGATGCATTATGAAACTCTGGTAACATTTGATTCAGAGGATATGAGAAAAGAAAAAAAAAGTTATTGTTTTAACTTATAAAATTCCAATTGGGAATAATAGTATAGAAACTTCTAAATGTTGGAATCATTATAACACCAGAAGGAAAAGTCTTTAAAGAAATTCAGACATTACATCATTTTTTTTTCTTTTCAAGTTTGCCTGAGAAATATGTAAGACAGGTATCTTACATGTGGTCTAACAGAGACAAAGGAAGACCGTATCTTGCCAGTAGTTCCATCATAAATAGGATGTAGAATTAATATACTACTCAGACAAAAACTAAGCTTTCTGATCTTCCTTAAACCTACAGTGAAACTACATATACTTGATAGTATTTCTGATACTAAGTTGCTTAAATAGAAGAAAAAAGTATCAGTAGTATAACTTTAAGAAAATCTCAGGAAGTCTCATCAGCAAACAGAATACATGTTTTAAAAAGTTATTGTAAGAGTAGAAATATATTTAAGCCATTATCACTTCTTTACCCTCTCCTATGTAATGATAAGAAGCTAAAGATTATAAAGAAACAGCCTGGCTGGTGTAGCTCAGTGGATTGAGTGGGGGCTGGGAACCATAAAGGTCCTGGTTTGATTCCCAGTCGGGGCACATGCCTGGGTTGTGGGCCAGGTTCCCAGTGAGGGCCATGTGAGAGGCAACCATACATTGCTCTTTCTCCCTCCCTTCTCCTCTCTCTAAAAATAAGTAAATAAAATCTTTAAAAAAAAATTAAGTACCTGCTCCTATTTAAAAAAAAAAGATTATAAAGAAACATTATAATGATTATAAAGAGGCCAAGAAGACTGCATTTGCTAACCGCTTAAAGCAATCAATGTTTGATACAAGTTGACACAATTTCTAATCTTCTACCCAAGAGAAATTCCTCAAGTGGAAAAGATGGCCTAGTTGAGGTCAAGTGTTTTGGTCAAGTTGCTTAGGAAGAACAATGCACACCTGCCCAAAGTACATCAACTTCTTAAAATGTAAAACCAGTACATTAGGAAGGTATAGAGTTGATGAAAACTAAAATACATCCAAATTCTCCAACAAACTTTGGATTAAAATTTTTAAAGCTATAAAATTCTATTGGGAGTTAAACATAGTTGAGTCTAATTAAAAGCGACACTATTTTATGATGTCCTCGATGTGCTGATCCAGCCATAGGAGGGTTCTGGCATAGTGAAAATCTTGCATGGGGAAGAGTGTTGATAGATAGGTCTTGAGTTGGAAGTATGAGGTCACCGGTTTATATCCTGAGGAGGAAACCTGGATGTATTCCATGAAAAACAGCTGCTTTTGTAAAATGTAATGTCTTGCACACAAATGGAATCAAACTAGCTACTGTCATTTTAAGGATTCCACAACTCTCAAAGAGAGGTGGACATTTGGACTCAAGTATTTCAGATATGCTGCTTCAGCATGAAAATACAATTTTCCTTGAAATCAATCAGTATCCAAAAATCCCCTTGCCGTCAGAGTACATACTTTAGGACTTGAATTATTTACATTTATTAAGACTTGATTTAGGACCCAGAATATGGGCTATCTTGTGTTTCAAGTTTACTTGAAATGAATGTATAAATGTTCTATAAATGTCAAGATGGTTGATAATATCATCTAAGTTTTCTATATACTTATATATATGTATGTTGATCTATCAGTTATTTGATGGATTGTTGACACCTCAATATAAAAGTGGATTTGCCCATTTCCCTGTATAGAGCTGTAGTTTTTGTTTCATGTATTTTAAGTCTTTTTACTAAGTAAACAAACATCCCCTACTGTCACAGCCCCCTCACAAAACTGTAGGTAGCTTTTCACGCCCTTCTGGCCTCTGTAAAACTCCCAGGATCCTGCCGGACGGGGCTTCCTCAGGGCAGTGAGTTCCCATGCTCAGTCACCCCACCAACCCTCACCCTATCCTGTGTGTGTGTGTGTGCGTGTGTATATTTACACATACACACACACACGCGGCCAGCATCCCCCTATTGATGACACAGGAACCCAGAATTTGAAGGCCCCAAGAGGAGCAGCACAGTAAGTAGTGCATAGGCATGAGTTCTAGTCCTCATTCACCCACTGCCTGGGCCTAGCTTTAACCATGGGCACTGCCCTCTTAGCATCAGGGGCCTGGCTATCAGCCCGCAGTGTCTTCGAGCAATGGACAATCCTCACCCTTCAGCTGGGTCTGCAGGCCTGCCTGCCGGCCTGCCTACTTGGCATGAGGAGTCTGAGTGCAGTGTATAACCATGTCTTTGTGGGTGTCAGGAGAAAGGAATGGCTGCGAATATGTTAAGAATTTGTCATTTCCTACCTGAATGCCTGGTCAAGGTCCCTCCCAGTTCCAGTGCTGCCTGCCCACCAGAGATTCTGCTCACTCAGCAAAACACCCCAAAACAGGGATTTCAGCCAATGGCCTGCAAGCAGGTCTGTTGCCACAGCCCTGTGGAGCGCTGTGAAGACTCAGCGGGCCCCAACGGTGTGGGAGCAGGTGCCCTCTTCCACTGGGCCACCTCCAGGAAGGCTACCCATGCCCACCAGGACAGACAGACACATTCCCACCCCATGGTGTGTGTGTGTGTGTGTGTGTGTATCAGAATGATACATGTGCATAAAATACCTGGTATATCTTATAATGTACATGTTTATACAGTATATACACCATCTTACAATGAAGATCTGGCCAAAAGTGTACAGACAACAGATTTATCTTAAAACCCCACCTCCCCAAAAAATTCTCTTGAAACTTACAAAAAATTTAAAGCGTCCTATGTTTTTCTTTTTTTAGTTTAAATAAAGTTTTTAACTTTTCAGTTACAGTTGACATACAATATTACATTAGTTTCAGGTGTACAACCCAGTGATGAGACATTATATAATTTATTAAGTGATCATCCCAATAAATACAGGTCTGAAATTAATATGATAGTATCTCCCTAAGTAGTCCCTGAAAGTGGAGTGCTTTGGTATTTTTACAAAGGGGCTCTGTGCCATACAAGGTTGGGAACATCGGGTTTAATAGTTGCCCTAAGCAAACTCCCTTACACTAGACTTCCAAAAGTCTTTAATGTCTTCATTTGAATTCTAATATAGTGCTATAGTTAGTATTCTCCCAAATTCACTTCCTCATGGAATCCTTCATTTCAGTGAGCATCAAAGGAAACTGATCTTTTATAGATCATGCCAGTATAAGATCATTGATTCATTAACATGCATGTGTGCTTTCATTAGGCAGAGATACAGCCAGCAGTTCTTTTTTTAATTATTTTTAACTTTTCCATTACCATTTAGTCCCTTTGTCATGTAAATGTTACCAAAATATATTGTCATTTTTATTTCAATTATTTAAAATTTTATACCTCAGTGGTGTTCCTGTTTAGTTTCTCTTTACCAACCATAGAAATAAGGTAGAAGGTAGAGAAGAAATAAAAGGCTATAGAATTAAAATTAAATCTCACTAAAGTATAATTTGAGCCTCATATACTATTTTTGACATTAGAGGGGAAGTTCATGGTAGAATTGTTTAGTTAACAAAACAAAATTACATTTAAGAAAAGATTAGCCACAAAAATAGTATGAGACCAATTGTAAGAGTTCATTTAAGCACAGAGATTAAAACATGCAACTTTTTATATTTTATGGTTCCTCCTTTGGGAAGAAAATATGCATTTTTTATCCCTATTTTGTTGCCCTCAAAAGATTGTAAGGTAAGAGTTTTAAGGTCAGTTATAGCTCCGCTACAGTGTATATTAAATCAATGTGTGCATTTTTTGTGAATGTTACAAGTCAACTACTGATTATTCAAACGATCTCTCTTTCTTTGATGTCTACAAAGATGATAACCAACTGTGTGTATATATGATGTGCTTTTCCGGATACACCTCCTTTTGACTTCAAGTCTGTTGATAATTGGTACTTTTGCAATAAGAGCATTTTCAACTACCTGAATCAAGACTTTCATAGCAATATCACTTACTGCTTCTTGACATCTAATGAAGTGCCAAAGCTGAACTGATAGACTCCAGAGCCTATCAAAAGGGTTGAGTGTAGCTTTTTTTAGAGTCTGATTTACTAAATGAGGTGGAAGTCATTAAGTTCATCAAACAAACTTAGCTATGAACTTTTAAACTAAATTTTTTATTTTTTTTAAGTAGAAGAAGTTTCTCTCCTTTGAGTGTTTAGAATGATAAAGTAATTTATAATTGGGAAAAACTAGAATTTTTTCTTAATTTGTAAAATTATCCTAGTTTCTTTTGAGTTTTATCAGTAGTGGCCTGTAGCTTAATAAGAAACAAATGCTTTTTTAAAAATAATTCCTTTACAAGAAAATATAAACTTTAAATATATTTTTAAAATCTTAGAAATCTTATTATAAAAGTATGGCCACTTAGGGATATAGCAAAATACATAACCTCAGCTTTTAAAGCAAATTTTGTGAGGTGGAAGTTCATAGGTCTTTATTTTCATAACAATTTACTAATTTGAAGAGAAAGCTAAAAAACAATACCTATCATTTCTTCAAATAAATAAACATTTCAATTTTGACGATATAAAATTATTTTAAATTATTTAATCCAAAATTTACTAATAGCAATATTGTTGTAAAGAAGTGATTGGCAGAGGTAATCTTTTAACTATTTATATGCAAAATAAACAGGCATCAGGAAAATGCAAGAATTAAGAAATCAGTGACCTTAGGTAATGTTACTTGACTCTTTCCTTGCTCACATTGAATAGCTCTGAGGGTTTCTTTAGAACTTAATAGCACTAACACATTTCCCCCTCATGTCTAGAGGCAAATTTCACCCATGTTATTTTCTGCATTCAGAGTAATGGGAGAGTCTCATTTTGAAAATGTACTTTGTTCAGCAAGTATTAAAAGATCACATTTCACTCTAAACAACATTTATTACTTATTCTAACATTGTTATTAGTATTTTCATTTTTTTGTTTTTGCTTTGTAAAAGCAAAATGATCACACTTTTTGATGAAGTATAGAAGGCAGTTTAATAAGGCATTGACTTATGCTACTTTTTTTGCCCATTCTTGAAGGAAAGGTAAATCTAGTTCTGAATTAGACATCTATTCTTATGGCAATAAATGTCTGTGTGTCCTGCACTGGTCTAGAGAATCTTTACAGTCTGCTGTCATGTCTGACCCAGGAATGTCCTTGATTTAATGACCCCTGAGAGAGCAAAGGTTTTCAGCAAACATGTTGTATTTTCGGTGTCATTCTAGGGAATCACCGAGTTGCCCTTAGGCCTCGTAAACCAAATCTGGTTCACACTGTATTTAACTTCAATCCCAGAGCAGTTCTAAACGTGATCCAATGTTAGAATATATTGATAGCAGAATGTGTTTGGAAAAGAAAGTAGAATAATTTAAACTGGTCTCATCTTATATAAAACTCTTCAACTTTTTTTTCTGTATGAAGTAAATTTTAGAAGTAATACCATCAGATATTTTTTGCAAAAAATATTTGGGTAGAGCAGAATATAGGAAAACTAAATTTTTTTTTCTTTTTTTTTTTTTAAGATTTTATTTTTATTTATTTTTAGAGAGAGGGGAAGGGAGGGAGACAGAGAGGGAGAGAAACAGCAATGTATGGTTGCCTCTCACATGGCCCTCATGGGGACCTGGCCTGCAACCTAGGCATGTGCCCTGACTGGGAATCGAACCGGGACCCTTTGGTTCCCAGCCCGCACTCAATCCACTGAGCTACACCAGCCAGGGCT
>PVJI01025910.1:0-19756 GCA_004026765.1 Micronycteris hirsuta
CCCAGTGGCCTGGAGCCGGGGGTGGGGGTGCAAAGAAGACAAAGACACTAACACCTCCTCCTCCGAGTTTTCCAAAGAGTTTTCCAAGCGGCGTTACATCCAGCAGCTGGGTGGGACTGTGCTGTGTCCCCGAGTGGTGGCACCAGGAGGGAAAGCCTCCGCCTCCAGATGAGTAAACTGAGACCCCCACAGGCAGCGAGCTCAGATCTAAAGCCAGTTTGTGGGGGAGCCCAGGTCTGAGGGGTGTTTTCTTCAAAAACAGACAGGACACGCTGCTTGTTTTTGTCCCCTCACCTCCAGGGGCACTTTTTCTTATTACAAAAATATGTAAGACATACCTCAAAAAAGCGTTTTTTAAAATCTTCATTCCACCCTGAAATACCACTAGTCCAAATGTGGCATTTATCGGTCATTATTTCATTCATTTGACAAATAATTATGGACCATCTGACACTGTGGGAACACCCCCAGAACCTTGTTCTACAGGAAACACAGTGTAATGGAAGGCATTTCTTCAGAATTTGCTAAAAATGTGTGTATCCCTAAACAGCACACAGCTTCTGTAATATATCTTTGAGCTCTAGATACCTGGTGTCAGCTGCTGTCGGGTGTCTCAGCCTCAGTGCTATGGGCACTGGGGGACACATGATTTTGGGGGTGCAGGGGCTGTCCTGTGCGGAGGAGGGTGTGGAGCAGCATCCCTGGCCTCTCCCCGGTACACGCCAGAAGCACCACTCCCCAAGCTGTGACAACCAAGAGCGTCTCCAGACATCACCAGTGTCCCTGGGGGTGAGGAGAGGTGAACTTGCCCCTGCCCGCTGTCTACTTCCTTCTACAACTCGCCCTTCTAATGCAGGTTGGAGACGCTCCAGTTCTGCGTGGCGCCCTAGGCCATTCACATTTGCAACTGCGGAATCTTTAGGTCATTCCCTGCTTTTCTCCTTACAGACGGCACTGCTACAAACACCTGTCTATGCTCCCGAGACACAGGTGTGTGTTCTCTAGGGACAGATCCATCCCTCTGCAAGGCCCTTGTCCCTAAAACTCTGCTTTCATTTTGAAGATCATCTTATGCCTGTACACGCTCAGGTCCCTACAATGGCACCCAATGTGTGACCTGCTGGCTCAGGTCCCAACTTCCCAAAGAGGGAGCGCCTGGGGTCAGGGTGTCCAAGCTGCAATTCCCACTGACATGCTTTGTGACCCGAGACAGGCCACCCTCCTCTGGGCTCCTATCCTCCTGTGTAAAATTCTTAACCGAGGATAACTAGAATGTGTGGAATACTTGCTACATTGTTTCCTCAAACAACAACCTCCTGAAAAAGGTCCTACTGTCACCCTCACTTTACAAACGGGGAAGCTGAGGCACAGAGACATTAAGTAACACACCCGCTAGTAAGTAGCAGAGCTGGGATTTGAACCCCGATTACCCCTGGCTCCAGAGCCCATGGGCTCCTCCATTCATTCGTTCGATTAGTCATTTATTCAACTAATAATTTAGTTGAACACCTACTATGTGCCAGGCCCTGTCCTTGGCAGTGATCCAGACAGACATGATCCTAGTTCTTATGAAATCTACCACCTAAGGACAGGAGATGGTAAGGGAGGAGAGAAAAATTATTGTGCTTATTTTTTTGTCAAATTTTGTTTATGGAGTTTAGCAATAAATGTTGCAGGAAAAAAGATAGTAATAGAAGGCACCTTTGGTCAGAGGAAGTCCCCCTCGGAGGAGGTGACATTTGAGCTGAGACCTTTGGAAAAACAGTCAAGCAAAAATCTAAAATAACATTGTTGCAGGCGGAGGGAACAGCAGGAGCAAAGGCCCCAAGTCAGGAGACATTTTAGAATGTTCTGGGAACAGAGTGAACAATGGGAGAGGATCCTTAGTGGGAATTCTTAGCCTGGCCATGGAGACCTCTCATGGCTGATCCCACCTTCCCAGCTCTCCACCGTCCACAGAGGCCCAGTGTCCACTCTGGGGAGGAGGCAGGCCCAAGGAGGGAATGGACACGGGGACGTGCGAACCCGATTCACCCACTGGCCAGTTCTGTGGCCCGGAAGTTGGCTCCCTTGGGCCACTTTGCCAGGTGGGGAATTGTTGCAACCAGAAAAGAGGCAGAATCTCTAGAATCCTTCCATTTCTTCATGGAGCCCATGACAGAATAGACGAGAAATAACACACGTCTCACCCCTGGTCCACGGGCGCCTTGCAGCCCATGTTAATTTCCACTTTCCTTGGGGACTAATTTTGCAAGCCCGGGGAGCGCGCTTCGCCACTTCTGATGAGGGCAGGCTGGGCTTGCTGAGGGCTTGCTGAAACCTACCCACCTTGATTGGATGCCACGATGAGGTCTTTCCTCACCTTCCTTCGCCAGGGCGCATCCTTCCTCACCCTTCCCTTGTCTGGCAGGGCTCTCCCCTGCCCCCTGCACACCTCTGCGTCACAGCTCCCTGAACCAGGCCACCGTGGAGGGAGGGGGAGTGTGAGGATGACCTCGAGGCTGTCTTGGTGGGAGAGCTGTTGTGTGGTTGCCCAGCTGACATCTTCCCCTTCCCCTTTCTTCCCAGAGACGGAGTGAAGGGCTTTCACACTTGTCTGGGCTGACTCCAAGTGTGTGATCACTCTCCCCGGGTGTCAGCACGGCTGGGAGATTTGTGATACCGCCTGGTTCCTAATTACCTCCCTCCCTGCACTCTCTCCCCTCCCAGCTCTCCTTAGACCTGCTGCCACCACCTCCATCATCTCCACCTGCCAGTCTGCCTGCCTCTGTCTGCAGAGGAGAAGCGCAGCTGGAGGCTGAGAGGGGAAGCCTCCCAGGGTCTGGCTGCAAGAGGTCGTGTACCTGTGTACCCAGGTGTGCACACACAGCCATGCCCAAGGTAGACAACAGCATGGTGTATAGACTCTCACACACTTGCAAAAAGGACCCACTCGCCCAGTAGGGTTTATGCCAGGAATACAAACGTGTTTTCCAACAAAGCCGGGACGTAATTCACTACATTATCAGATGAAAGGAAAATGACGTGGTTATCTCAGCGCATGCTGAAAAGACACAGGAAAAATGTCCTGGCCCAGGTTGCAGATAGCAGAAACTCAGAAGTAGGCACCCACCCAGGGTTGTGAAAGTGAGGGAAAGGGAAACTGAGGCAGGAGAGGATGGGAACAAGGCAAGGTGATATATTGCTACTCACTGCTTCTTGGAAAAGCACAGCAGGTTGATCGGCCTGGGTGGCTGCCCAGATCTGCAAGGAGCCTACAGATGGGCCTGCCCTGAGCAGTCCAGCAGAGGAGAAAAGAGGGAATTTATCAGCCCAGCTCCCTCCTCAGTTCCTGTTTTCCACTGGTCAAAGTTTCCTCCTGCGTTAACTCTCCCACATTTCTGGGTCGCATTGTGCAAACCCCTTGCAAGCCTCTTGGAAAGCCATACCCTGAAAAGCAGTATTTCTCCTAAGTCCGGAAGTGGCAGAAGAGCACAGACTCTGGCTTGCAGCTGATCCACCTTGGGCAGCAGAACTGCATGAGCTTTCATGGAGTCAGATGCCTGCTCTGGTGGTTGGGGCTGAGCAAACAGCTGAGAGACCACCTCTGAGAGACCAAAAGCAGGTGAGACCAAGAGAATCTGAAGAGGCTCATAAATGTGTCAGATGCAATTAATTTCAACTTTCCACTCCTGATAAAAATGCATCAAGCAATCCATTTGAGGGCATATTAAAAACACTTCCATATAAATTCAGGACTGAGGTAAAGTTACATAGGCCCATCCCTGGTAGTCGACCTTGTACTTCCGATACTAACCAATGCAATAAGACAAGAAAAAGAATAGAAGGGTAACATTGAAAAGAAAGAGACAGCATTGTCATTATATATGTATGTGATATGATTGTGACCTCAAAAATACAAAAGAAGCAATTGGCAAACTATTCAAATTAATAATACACATGATGTGCAAACCAGTATTGCTTCCTTCCCTCTCCGCCTTCACATCCAACACCCCAAGGAAACTCACCTCCTCTGTTCCTTGCACCTGCTCTGCAATTTCACACCCCTGGACCTTTATCCCACCTTGATCTCCCTCCTTGCATGTTCTGTTGGTACAAATCCTACTCATTTCCCTATGCAAATTCCACTGTGTTTTTTTATAAAATCTCTGTTGTTCCCCCAACCACAAATAGTCTCTCCATCTTTTAAGCACAAACAACCTATATCATTCATCCATTCTCTCTAGTTCTCCTAAGGTATCTACCCCTTCTACCTTCTATTCCAGTTATTTGTGCCCACATCCTACCTGCTGAACCAAGGTGTAAGCACCTTGAGGCCAGAGATTCTGGGGAAAAGAATACACTTTAGTGACAAAGAGCACTTTGGAGCTTGACAGACCCATCTTCTAATTCCAGCTCACTATTTATAAGCTGTATGACCATAGGCAAATTCTTGACTCTCTCAGCTCTTTTCTCATATAAAAATGGAGGACATATTAGGGTTGCTTTGAGGTTTATACTAAGTGGGTTGACATTATATATGCATTTATACATCCATTTAGCAAACTACCCAGCACATAGCAAAGGATACCATTATTATTCACTGTCACTCATCTGTTTATCTCTAGCAACAAGGACAGTACCCAACATGTAACAGGAGTTCAAAAGATGCTTGATGAATGACTTCCATTTATAATCATTCAGTGACTATTTCTTGGGAACTTCTGAGTACAAGGCAGTGCTCAAGATGCTAGAGATGCAAGGAGGAGTAAGATCTCCAGGAGCTCAGCGGTGTCAGAGTATAAAGAAATACAGGAACACAAAGGCAGAGAGAGGCCATCCCAAGCCCACTGAAGTCACCCTCACATTCCCAATCCCTTTGGTGGGTGTCCTTGTGGAGAAGTCAGCATAAGACGTGGAACCTTGGGCCATTGGGTCCTGGGAGAGGAAAGGTCAAGAACATGGGTTCTGGAGTCATACATCACTGAGTTCAAATCCTGGCTCCTGCATTTACCATTTGGGTGAATTCAGAGAAATGATCTCGTCTCCTTGAGTCTTGGTTCCTCTTCTGTAGAAACGGGGAGAATGGGAGTTGCTACCACCCCTCCTGGGGAGTTGCTGGGGATAAAATGAGATCAAGTCAGAAGAACTTGGTACAGCACTTGGCATCTACTAAGCATTCATTACATGCTGACATCCCCTCTGCCCTCCCGTTCTGCAGACGGGGAGTGGGGCATGTTACGGGTCACGCCAAGCTGTAACCAGATCCGGTCTCCTGGCTCCCACGTCATCTTTGTCTTCAGATTCCCCGGGTCCACATCACCTCTGACAGCCTAAATGCCAATGGAAGTTTCAGGAAGGTGAGCCATACAGTCTTCTCAGACCCTCTCCAGCTGGTACTAAGTCTGGGCCACGGTTGCTGGATTAGACCAAGGCAGCCCTTCCATCCTTTCTGGCAAATTGACGTTTCCTGCTTGGCAGAAGGGCACTCTTTCCTCTGGCACCTCTGGGCTCCCTTGCTTCTAAGCGAAGCATCAGGTGCCTTGAGTCATCTTCCTCGGCCTGTCGCCACCCACAGAAACAGGCCATCAGAGCACAAAAGGCTTCCTTCTGTTCCCCCAAAACACCCCTCAAAAACGGGCCTTCTCCGTGAGATAGATCTCTCAGTACAGACACGGGCAGGTAAGCGAAGACAAATTAAGTGAAAAATTGGAAAAAGCAACCTACTTTGCTCAGTCCAATCCTGCCTTAAAAAAATATACACCTAGCCCTAGCTGGTGTGGCTCAGCGGACTGATCACCAGCCTGCAAACTGAAAGGTCACCGGTTCAATTCCCAGTTGGGGCACATGCCTGGGTTGTGGGCCAAGTCCCCAGTTGGGGGCGTGAGAGAGGCAACCGATTGATATTTCTCTCACACAGCAATGTTTCCCTCCTTTCCCCTCTCTCTAAAAATAAATAAATAAAATCTTTCTAAAAATAGATATACACCCACAAAAGAGAAAAGCTGCAGAATATTTAATGGAAAGCATTCTCGTTGGTATGTCTGAGGATGGGATTATGGTGAATATTCCATATTACATGTTGCCATCGACTTTTCGTTAAGGCATTGCTTTTTCAGTTGGGAATAATAGAGCATTTGCAGAGGAAAAGGGGTTCTTTGGGTCTTGGCCAGCATAAGAGACCAGGAGGGCTGGCAGGAAGAGTTCCAGAGAAGTTCTTTCTGGGGCTGGAAAGACCACGTTCCCAGGGCTGGGAAAATCCCACACTGCGGTCCAGGGCTGCATCCTCCTGAAGCGGGAAGAAAAACTGGGCAATGCCACAGGCCTCCTTGCGGTATCTCTTTCCTTGCTAGTGTGTGTCTGTTTATGAATTCTTAATGTGATGCTGTCTTTGGAAACATCCACAGGAACAGGTGCTACCTTTTCTCTCCAGGAAGGGGAGCCAGGTGGCTGAGGATGGCAGGGACAGAGGTGGCAGCTTCACTTTGTACCTTTTTCTGTACCTTAGGAGTTATAAACCATATGAATGTATTGCCTCCTCAAAAATACAAATAAAACTTAAACATGAAAATGAAGTCCTTTCCAAATAGCACTATTAAATCAGTGTACAATATATTATATGTATATTCAGATGGCTGGACAAACACAGCCATTCAAAAACAATGAATTCATTTTAAGATGCTCCTTAAAAAACATTTGAAAAACAGGAAAAAATGAGGAAAAGAATATATGTTTTACCCAGAGTCCTACCACTCAAAGAAGACTGCTATTAATACTGTAACTTATTTCCTTTTCTTTTCTATGCAGATTTTATTTTGTTTTGCAGTGTTGTTGTTTGGACTGTTCTGTGGTGGAGTTTTAGAAACACTTTTTAAAGATCTAAACCTGGATAAATGCTTACAATAGAGAATATTGTGGTATAACTTTGAGCTGAGCATCCTTCCTCCTTCCTAGTGATGCAAAGCCCTGAGAATTCTCAGGAGCAAACTCTGTCCCCTCCTCCCCTCAGCAGCCCCAGCCTGGGCAGGTGGCTGGTGGGGAGGGGTGTCAGGTGAGGTGGGGTGTTTGTGAGACTTCTGGGCTATTAACTGGGCTCTAAGTGTGTCCTGTAATCATCTCCCATCTCAGTTCTCCAGACACCTCCCTCCCTATCAGGGAGGCTGCCTGATGAATGCGGCTTGGAGGGAGGCTGTTGGCTTTGATGGAGGTGGGGGGAGGGCCCGGGAGGAGGAGGCCGAGCTGGGCAGCTCCCTGCTCTCCTGAGCAAGAGTGATGGGGGTGCAGGACTGGAGGAGGGAGCGGAAAACCTCAATGATGGATGGGAAGGAAGACAGCCGGAGACAGGAAAACCGCCAGGAAAGGGTGGGGGGAGTGCTGAGCATGCCGCTCCCTCCTCCACACCCAGGGAGGGTGCATTTCTGGGGGTGAATCCACAGAGAAGCAGGAAAGAGCCAGAGCAACCCCTCCTCAAACCATTCCTGAAGACCTACTGTGTGCTGTGCCCCAGGCTCAAAGCTGGTCCAGGGGAAAGTTTATTACACCCACAGGGAGACAGGGCAGATTCGCAGGGCCGATGTCTGCGGTGGGGGCCGTGAGCTGTGGGTGCGACGTGTCCATTGGAGTCTGGGGTGCAGGTGTGTGCGAGGCAATGTGCTGGAGAGGGGGTGGGGGGTCTGGAGGATCACAGCCTCTGGGGGGTGGGACACCTGTGTTTACGGGAGAGGAAGAGACATAAAGACACTGCAAGGCATTGAGTGAGAAAGAGAGAGACTGAGAGCTGGAGAGATGGGCCAAGAGGCAAAGGCAGGGTGGGGGGCACAAAACAGACAGAAGAGGCAGAAACCAAGGAAGGTGGGGGAGAGACTGAGGACCAGAAAGACGGGCAGACACAGAGAGACGCTGAAGAGAGAGAGAGAGCTGGGCAGAGACAGCAGAGCTGGGGAGAGAGGAGACGGGGTGAGGGGGGAGCAGGAGAGACCTGGGGGAGTGAGGGCACCAGCGTACCTGGTGGGGGAGGGGCCACGCACGTGCCTAGCACCCAGAGGGAAAATGACAAAAATTTAACAAGGCAGATATAAATAAATAAAATCTTAAATAAATAAATAGAAAAGCCCTGGCTGGTGTAGCTCAGTGGATTGAGTGCCTGCCTGCAAACCAAAGGGTCGCCGGTTCAATTCCCAGTCAGGGCACATGCCTGGGTTGCAGGCCAGGTCCCCAGTGGGGGCCACATGAGAGGCAACTACACACTGATGTTTCTCTCTCTCTTTCTTCCTCCCTTCACCCTCTCTAAAAATAAATAAAATATATGTTTTGAAAAGGCAGATAAACGAAATCACCCTTAAAAGGAAAGGGGGTACAGGGAGTGACAGGAACACAGACACACAGGGAGGATGGTGACAGCGGAGACAGAGGACTGGCAGGTGTACAGGGCAGGGCAGGGACAGTGACATGGCCCGTGTGAAACCACCAACCCCACCTGGTGCCTCTTGGGAACTGGGACCCACCCTGAACGTGACCAGGTCTATAGCTACGCTCTTCAGTAGGGTGGCCACCGGTCCCAGGTGGTGACTGAGACCTGCAGATGTGGCCCATCTGATCCAGGGAGCGGCAAACGTCAGACACGCCCTCGGTTTCTAAGTCAGCATGAAAAAGTAGAATATCTCACCAGTAGTTTTATCCTTTATTATATACAGAAATGGGATTTCGGATGCATGGGGTTAAATAAAATGGACAAATACATTTAACCTCACCCGTTCCTTTCTGCTTTTAAAAGGGGGGCTGTTGGAAAATGTAAACCGATGTTTGTGGGTTGTGTTAGCACTAGTACCGACAGTCCCGGGCTACGGCGCTGGACACGGTGGCCAGAGAGGCGGGAGGCGATGGCTCCACCAGTCAGTCAACAGTCAGCTCCGGGACATTGTGCTCGAGGTGAGCTGCGGGCCCTGACCTCATGGAGCCTGTGGCTTAGAATGGAGCAACAGGGTGGTTGTGGGAGCACCTGAGAGCTGGGGAGAGGGCTGTCGGGAGGAAGCAGAGGGCCATGAGCGTCAGGCGATATCACAACCACCTCCCCAAACAGCCTCAGGAAGATGTGGTCAGATAAGGAGGAGGCTGATCACCTTCTGGGGCCACGGCGTCTGGCTAAGTGTTGTCTCTGTGCGGTCGCATTGACTTATCACCAGGGAAACCCCGTGTGGTGGGTACTGACTAATATTAGCCCCTCTTACAGCTGAGGGGGTGGCTCAGAGAGGTGAAGTGACTTTCTTGGGCTTGCACAGCCAGAAAGCGGCCCAGTGGGGATTTGAACCCAGAGCCTGTGTGCTTAGCCATGGGGAGATCCCGCTCTTCCGTGCTGGAGAAATGCGCAGCTGCTTAGTTGCATGCAGATTTATCGGTCCTGCGCTCTTTCTTCCATGCCAGGGTGTGAGTGGGCCGCCCAGTTCCTGCCTCCCCCAGACAGCCTGGGCTGGCCCCCTCCCTAGCCAGTGTTGTTAGAAAATTTGATTCTCCCCAGCTCGAGGCCAGAGTCCACTCCCATAGTCCCCTGGGGATATTGGTCAGCTCTTGGAGAGGGGGTGGGGCTGCCAGCACCAGTGGACTTGCCCCGGTGGTCAGAGCAAAGTTGGAGGCTGAGTCACCTCCATCCCTCTCCCCGCCTCACCCCACCACCCCCCTGCTGCCTTCCCCGCCCCCCGCAGTGGCCCCCAACGCCCCCCTCCCAGCTTCAGCACAATTTAATGTCTCACCGAGCTGTCCCCATTTGACAAACAGGTGATTCTGCTAATGAGGAATAAATGAGATCCACGGGAGGAGAGAGGGTGCGCAGCAGCTGGCGTGAGGGCAGGATGTGCCGAGTTTATTAAAATAATATCTGGCCACATGCTCAAGAGCGCCTCACTTTTCTCTCTGCCACCTTCTGCTCCTCTGAGCCCCCGTCTTGTCCCTGTCCCCTTCCGACTTCTGGGAGGTGCCTGTTTCCCATTCGGGCTGGCGGCACCCGGGCAGACCCTGGCACCGGAGCCCACTGCCCTAGGAGGCAGGGGTGCGGGGGCCAGAAGGCTTTTGATGGGAAGACGATAGGGCTGATGGATGCTTGAAGTGGGGAGTGCGAGCCAGAGCGTGTGAACGTGACTGTGTGTGAGTGTGTGGATGAGTGTGTGGGATCGGAGGGAGAGAGGCATGTCTAACCAAAAAGAGAGCAGGAGAGAGTGGGTGGAAGAGCTGGAATTTGATGAGTGTGGGGAAGAGAGGGGCAGAGGGAGGAGGGCGGGGAGAGGGGGAGAGACAGACAAGGCAGAAACGCAAGGGGAGGCCGAGTGAGACACACGGACACAGAAAGAGAAGGGACACAATGAGGGACAAAGACCCACGCAGAGCCAGCCAGACTGGGACAGGGAGCGGGAGCGTCCAAACTCCTTTTCTACCTGCAGCAAAGTGTGAAACTGCTGGCGAGGTAGTTTACATTTCCTTTTCCGTGCTGCCTTGGAAACTGAGCATGTGTCCTAGGCTTACCGTCCCCTCGGTCCGACGGGCCCCATTTGCAGGTCTCAGCCACCACCTGTGACCGGTAGCTGCCCTACTGAAGAGCGTAGCTGTAAGACCTTGGCTAGTCCAGGTCAGCAGCAGCCCTGTGAGTTTCTAGAACTGCGGAGTCTCACAGGTTAGCCCAGACCTCCTGAAGCAGAATCTGGGTTTTTTACCCTCCACTTTTCATTTTGAGACGTGTGTAGATTCATAGGCAGTTGTAAGAAATAACACAGACAGACCCAGTGTACCCTTCCCGCAGCTTCTCCCAACAGGAACGTCTTGCCGGGCGCTAGTCCAACTCACAGGCACGAAACTGACCTACTCACGCCATCTAGACTCCACCGGCCTCACCGTCTCACTTGGCGCTGTCACTCATCAGTTGTGTCTGTAGCTCTGGACCATTTTAGCGCAACCACAGTCAAGGCTCAGAACATTCATGTCAAAGACCCCTTGTGCCCCCTGTCACAGCCTGGCCGCCTCCCAACACTCTCCCTCGCAAGCCCCGCAGGATCTGCTTTCCAGCCCGACCCCCAGGGGACTCACGTGCGTGCCGGAACCAAACTCTGGTGGAGTCAGTATCTCGTCTGTTTTCTTTCAATCCCAACTCACCTGAGGGAGGAGATAGTTTGAGACTACTGTTTCTTTCTTTCTTTTTATATTCTGTAAGTTTTAGGCGCACCACATTATAGTTTGACATCTGCAAGCACTAAGAAGGGGTCACCTCCAAAAGCCTGTCCCTCATCCTGCAGGTGCCTTCCTTCGCTGCCTTTGCCCACCACCCCACAACCCTCTCCCCCTTCGGGAAATCTGTTGTCTGTACCTATGAGTTTGTTCTCATTTTATTTTTTTGTTGTCGTTTGGGGTTTTGGGTGGGTTTTTTGTTTGTTTGTTTGAGATTCTATGTACGTGAACTCATACAGTATTCATTTTTCTCCTTTGGATTTATTTCACTTAGCGTTATACCCTCAAGGTCCACCCACATTGTTGCAAATGGCAAGATATCATTCTTTTTCATGGCCGAGTAGTATTCCATTGTATATAGGTGCATCTTCCTTATCCATTCATCTATTACTGGACACTCAGGCTGTTTCTATACCTTGGCTACTTTGTAACTAACGCTGCGATGAACATAGGGGTGCAGATATCTTTTCAAATTGATGTTTCTGTATCCATCAGAAAAATACCCAGAAGTGGAATCACATGGTGGTAGAACTAACATTTCTTCAACACCTCGCTAACCCTTGCTAACGCCCTGTCCTTCATTTGTACAGTGGGGACTACATTATCTACCCTCAGAGTTGCTAAGAGGATTAAATGAGCTGATGTTATAAAGTGCTTCTTACAGGGCTGATGGAATCCTAGCCATCTGTCCCTGCCCCCGCCCCCAGTTCCTATTCCACTGATCTGGCTTCACTGCAGCATTGCATATCTCTGGGAAGTCTGGGGCATCCTTGACTTCCAACCAGAGAAGACGGCGTGATTCATGAGAGCACATCCGTGCAATGGAACATCCTGCTATATTTAAAAATCCATGTTCTGTGTCTAGTAACCATCTAAGAGGGACTTCCGGGTCATTTTATTAGTTTTTACTATTAAAAAGAAATACATGGGCCCTGGCTGGTATGGCTCAGTGGATTGAGTGCTGGCCTGCGAACCTGTGGGTTGCTGGTTCAATTCCCAGTCAGGGCACATGCCTGGGTTGCAGGCCAGGCCCCCCATAGGGAGGGGGTGGGAGGCAACCACACACTGATGTTTCTCTCTCTCTCTTTCTCCCTCCCTTCCCCTCTCCAAAAATAAATAAAATCTAAAAAAAAAGAAATGTGTGGTTGATATAAAAACTCAAACAGCTCAGAAGTGTGTAGTGTAAACTAAGAGTTTCCAGTTCCCACCCCCACAGGTCCGATCTCAGGGGCCATCCCCGATCACAATGCGGTGTGTGCCTCTCTGGACAGTTCCTGTGCAGATGCCAGCATACCCGTGTGTGTTTGTGCGTGTCTGTGTGTGCCCGTGTGTGTGTGTTTACGCCAAGGGTGTCATGCTAGACACACCGAGCGACAACTTGCTTTTCTCACCCAGCCATGTATGTGTGAGGTCGTTATGTGAGAAAAAGCAAGTTTCATAAGTGGCATGTTCAGCCTGATCCCAGTTTTGTAAATGTATGCATAGGAAAAGATCTGGAATGCCGTATCTGAACAACATAAGTAACAAACCCTAGAAAGCGGTCAGGTGGGGGGAGGCCCGGGGGCGTGTTGAAGACTGACATCCGCCTTCCCGTGCCCCAGCGTCCACCTCTGTGAAACAGGCTTCAGTCAGTGGCTCTCCACAGGGGCAGTGTCCTCTCTTCCGCAGGGGACACCGGGCAAGCTCTTTAGACATTTTGATTGTCTTAGCGGGTGGGTTTCAGTTCTGGCATTTGCTGAGCAGAGGTCAGGGGTGCTGGTAAACGTGGTGCAGTGCACAGGGCAGCCCCCGCCGCAGGGAATGACCCGCTTAGAAATGCCTGCCGTGCCCGGATGGAAGGCCCTGACTCGTCACCCTGTCCACCTCCCAGAGCCGCTGTGAGACTTTAGGAGAGGCTGGCTAACGGGAAGCTCTTGTCCCCACCACCCTCATTATTGTCCTTGTGCTTATTCTAGTCGCAGCCATGGGGAAGAGCTGAATATTTTTTAAACCTGCAAGATGCAGTCAGCTGTCCAAGCCCGAGCTCAGGGAAGTCACCGGACTGATTCGGCTCCAGGTGAGCTCACGACCGTCA
Organism: Micronycteris hirsuta; assembly: GCA_004026765.1. Classification (NCBI taxonomy): domain Eukaryota; kingdom Metazoa; phylum Chordata; class Mammalia; order Chiroptera; family Phyllostomidae; genus Micronycteris; species Micronycteris hirsuta. Next base: position 13,262 of record PVJI01025910.1, read on the forward strand.
CAGCCTTTGCTCCAGGGACCAAGCCACAGGGTGACCCTTCCTGTTTTCCTCCCAAAGCCAGAGACAGCAGGGTGAAGTGGGTGAGTGGGCGTCCACAGGCCTGGCATAAAGCCCCAGCCGGCGGCTGACCAGCTGGCCGAGCCCCCGAGTAGGGGCCCAGCTGCCCAGCCCGGGCCCAGGCCCCCTCTCCTCTCTCCCTTCCCCGGCTGCTCCCAGGGAGCAGGAATTAACACGAAGACGTCCTTTGCACCTCCCGAGCTCATTAGCTCCCGGTCTCATTCTCCACCGAAAGCTGGAGTTCTGCTTGTGGCATCACGCTCCACTGCTGGGCCTGTGATTGTGGCCGGCCGGCCTCCCCGCGATCCCACCGGGGGCCACTCCTTCCCATCTGCCTCCCCGCTCCTGAGCCTTCCCCTTTGTCTTCCCTCCACCACCGCCCGCTGCCCCTCTTGACTCCGTGTCCTCGCTGGCACCTCCTCGGCTTTCTTCTCCATGTGGCTCTCCTGGCAGCAGCTCCTGAAGCAGATCCTGAACCCTGAGCCCCACCTCCCCCTTCCCTAGATAGAGGAAAAGGCTTGAAAGAGGATTCACAGACCTGAACACCAGGGATCTGGGTCCCGGTCATTCTCCAGATGTGAAAACTGAGGCCCAGAGTCAGGGAGACTTGCCTGAGGCGAAGAGTGAGTCAGAGAGTCACGTGGGCATTCGTTTGCTAAATATTTATGGAGTGGTCTTTGCAGTGTCAGACACTGCTGGACACCCTGGGGACACTGGAGTGAGTAAGGCACAGGGCAGGGGGCGGCAGAAGGCATGCAGCCCAGGGCCTGGGCTGGGCAAAGAGCTGCCTGCCGGGAAGGGCGGGCTCACTTCTCGGGCTCCCTGCAGGGTTCCCAGCCTGCCCCACGCCCTGCGGGCCCCTTCCCACCCAGCACAGGTCTCCAGCACTTCCTACCCTGGTGGGGCCTAGGAGGAGACACGCTTCTCCTGCAAATGGCCCCAGAGTAGACGTGTCTGGCTTTGCCGGCCGCGCTGTCTCTGTTGCAACAACTGGACTCCTCCAGTGGTTAGGTGAAGACAACACAAATGGACATCACTATGTCCCAATAAAACTTTATTGACAAAAAAACAGGCCATGGGCTGAATTTGGCCCAGTGGGCATTAAACCCCTGGTCTAGGGGTTTCCTGTTTCTTACAATTTCTCCTGGCTGGCAGTCCCAGCGCATACCCCGGAGCCACTGTCATCATGTCATCAGCATGTCATTTGATCAGAGTGCTCTGGGAGGCACCGGCCCTTGCTCTCGTGCTGCAGGTGAAGAAGCGAGGAGAGTCCTATGCCCCGTGGCATGGGTGCCGGCATGGGCCACCCAGACCCCCAGACTGAGCCTTAGGCCCTGGGTGCTGCCCGTGGTTCCCGGCTGTCAGCCCACCCCAGGGCCTGCCCAGGGCACCCCGGTGCAGCTCGAGCGCAGTGCTGGTATAGTGCAGGAAGACGAAGACGTTGCTGCCATTTGGGCCACCTCTGGAAGGCCACCCAGGCCCCCAACCTCCCCTGGCGTGGGCTGAGGTCACCATTGCCACCACCGCACAGCCTGACTGTCCTCTTGCTTGTCCTGCTGGCCCCCCTTCCTCACAGGCGACCAGACGAGAGCACGCCCCTGTAGCCCACTGGCACGCCCGCCTCCATCTTGGGGGCTCCGTCCCAGGCCACCTGCCCTGAGCCGCCTGGTTGGTGAGTGGCGGAGCCCAGCCCAGACCCCAAGGCCTTCCTGCCTGTCCTTCGAAGACGACAGAAACATGAGGCAGCAGAAGGCAGTGACGGCTGGCTCCGCTCTCTTAGTTGGCCGTGAGCTTCTGCAGCTGGACAGAAACAACAGGCGGGAGTGACAATAACAACGGGGAGTGATGCTTCCACACTCCTGGGCTGGCTGGGTGCCTGTGTGCACCCAGGTCACCTGGAGTGGGCCCGGGTGCAAAATGGAGAGCCGGGCCCCTCCCCCAACATCCAGGGTTCAGCAGGTCTGGGGTGAGAGCTGTGAATTTGCATTTCTAACAGGTTTCCAGGGCATGCTGATACACTCTGAGAACCACTGGCTGAGTGCATAAAGGCACATTCAAGGAGCCCTGCATTTGAGTCCTGACACCACTGTTTGCATGCTGTGTGATCTTAGGCCTGTTACCTAACCTCTCTGAACCTCCATTTTATTACGCAGGAAATGACTGTGAAGGGACCCACTCTGCAAGGCTAACTGGAAAATCCCAAAGATCGTGAACATAAAAACACCCAGCACAAGGCAAGTGCCCAGAGCATGAAGTCTGTCATTATTACGTCCAGCACTATGCCAGCCACTGCAGCGCGCTAGCTTATGATGTCACCACTGGTAGCAGCTGGCCCATTATCTTCGACTTCCAAGGCTGTTCGTTCTGTCTGCCTCCCTCCCTCTTTGCCAGGTGGCTCTTCCCATTCTTGAGAAGAGCAAACTGAGGTGGTGGCTTGCCCAAGGTCAGAGGCCCCTCTGGGACTCGCTGGTTCCCACTGTCTCTTCACCCCTGCCGCCTTCCCAGGGTGCCGGCTGGGCTCCTCCGGCGTGAAGTCTTCCCAAACAAGGAGAGAATAAAGAGCTTTCTGTCCACACCAGAAGAAAAACAAACCCCCACCGCCCTCCATTCCCGCTAAGGAAATGATGGATTTCTGTTATTGTTGTTGTTGAAATCACCACCAGGAGAAATAGATCAAGGGACATTTTGCCGGCGAGAGAGCTCGCTGCATCACGGAGGAAGAGAACACACGGCCCCACCGCACTGCCTCGCCTGTCTTCCTGCACGCTCCTTTCTCCTCCCCAGACCTGGGGGAGGGGGCGGGACTGGACTCGGAGGGGCCAGCGGCTGGTGGCCCTGGATGGAGGAGAGCTGAAGAGACCGTGGCAGGGGGTGGGGGACAGTCTTTAACCTTGTCCCTCTTGTCTCTTCTGCCACACCACCACTTCCTTTCCTTCCTAGATGTATGTGTGGGAGGGAAGTGGTAAGCCAGTTCAACTTTTGATCTGGTCTTTTCCCCTTGTGTGTGTGGTGATGGAGAGGGAATGAATGGTTGTCACATGTGAGGGGAACGCAGAAAGTATTGTGTGCAGCAGCGGTCCCCAACCTTTTTGGTACCAGGGACCAGTTTTTCCCCTGGTTGGAGGGGAGGGGCAGGAGGACAAGAGGCAGAGCTGGGGGGTGTCAGGAGGTGTGGAGCAGCTCACCTCCAGCTGTGGACTGGGGGGAGGGGGGATGGGAGGAGGTAGGTGGGGGGGAGGTGCAAAGACAGGCAGCAGAGCTCAGGCGAGCTTCCCTTGTGGCCCAGTTCCTAACAGGCCATGGACCAGTACCTGTCCATGGCCAGGGGTTGGAGACCCCTGGTGTACAGGGGACAATTCCTCTGTGTTCCATGGACCCCTTACTCCCATGAGATGCTCTGAAGTGGGGAGAAGATCCTGTGGTCCAATCACGTGGGAAATGCTATATACTCCATTCGCAATACCCAGGACATAGTAAAGCCTCTGACAAGCCCTGCAGGATGGAAATCGGTTTCACTTTGTGTGACCCAGGGTTTGTCTGACACAGTTGCCCTCCAGGGTCCAAACTCTGGCCAGCAAACCGGCAGCCAGGCCGGGGGAAGGCTGTGCATGCAACGCTGCGCACGCAGACTCTCTGCAGCAGCAGCAGGCTCTTCTGTTCCTGGGCCGTCCCACGTGGCAGCCACGTGGGTGGGGCTCTTCAGGACTTGGCATGTGGCTACTGTGGCAACAGAAACGAATTTTTTTATTTTGATTAATTTGCTCTTAAACACTCACATGCAACTAGTCGCTACCTTATCAGGCAGCAGAACCTCACTGTCTAATTTTTGCCCGATGCCTGGGTTTCCGGTTGGGATTGGACCAGCTGGGCATGGTGACTGGCTCAGAGGGAGCCCTCCATAAATCACAGACTCCTTCCATTTATTGAGCACTTACTGTATGCCAGGCACCACACCAACAGCTTGATCGAATCCTCCAGCAATCCTCCAGGGGAGGTGGGCACTCTCTCCCTCAAATCCACTTGCCACATGAAGAAACAGACCAGGGGGCATTACGTGACTTTTTCCAGCTCTCACAGCTAAAAAGTGGCAGAGCCAGGGTTTGGGCCTGGGGCTCCTCTTAATCCCTTAACAGGTGTTTGTATGACCGGCTTCTAGAACAATCTCAGAACCAGTCTCAGGATGGGGCAGTGGGACCCTTATGCTATTCCTTTCCCCAGGGGGACCCATCCAGGCTAAGGAGGTATCCGCCCCACCACTGAATGCCCACTGACCACATGGTGAGCATTGGGCTGGAACCTAAGGAGACGGGGAGGTGAGGAGCTCATCTAATGGGGGGCAGCAGGCGAGGAGGCAGTGAGATGAGAGCCCAGAGAGGGACAGCCTCTTCGCCCCCTCCCGTGCCCAGCCCCCAGCCTCACAAAGCAGCCGGGGGCAACGCCCGCCCTCCCCACCCCCACATCCGTGTGCCGTGCCCAGCAAGCCAGGGCATATGATCTCCTACCTTTCATCCCTTGCCGAGTTCAGATAAATCTCCCCCTCCTCTCCCTCTACGCGGAAAGTCGTCAGGTCTAGCTAGGGTTTCTCCCACTTATGCGGCTCATGAATATTTAACAGCATCTGCCATGGAGGCGATAAAGCCCTACCAATCCTTGACAAATATGGCCTAATCTTTTCAATTTCGGGGTGCAAATATGCCTTCTGAGTCCTGTTTGTCACCTAGATTAATGGCCCAGGGTCCCATAATCCTTTGGTGCTAATTCAAGTGGTGGCTGGCCGGCATGTGCCTGCCAGGGGGATGCTGGGATAGACACACACACGCACATGCACACGCACACGCACACACCAAGGAGTGATTAGTCATGTGAGGATTCCTTGTAACGTGTGTGTGTGAGTGTGGCTCTTGTGTGTGTGGGGTTTATGTTTCTATATCTGTCCACACCGCCTGTGTCTTTGCGTAAATGAAATGAGGTCACCTGACCAAAGCCAAATAGCCAGTTGGGGGTGGGGCCAGGCTTTGACCCCAGAAAGTCAGACTCTTGCTAATAATCTAACCACTAGGTTACACAGCCTCAAGGCCAAGCATGAACGGCTGCTCCCTTAGCCGACTCTGAGGATGCTTCACCCCGAGAGCTGCCTTCCGGCCACATGTCACCTAATGTCCAGTGGCCCCTCTTGGGTTACATGTGTTTCCCAGGACAGTGAGCTCCTGACCCGAACCCCTCCCATGCACAGTAGGTGCTCAGAAGCTGTAAGCTAGGTTGATCTGTAAGGCAGTTCGCACTTCTCCACGCCTGCTCCTGCCCGTTGCCCTCTTTGGCCATCACCAAAACCTGACGGGGGCAACCGGACAAGGAGAAAACCCCTTAGCAGGCTGACGAGGAACATCAGCCGGATCACAGTACAACTAGCTGGCCAAAAGGATGCAGACAGATGACCCCAGCAAAGGAAAGACAGGTGACTGGGCGCGTGGTCGGTGGGCGGGGAGTAGCCCACGGTGTCTCACTCCTGGAGCATTGGGGGCCGGCTCATTTTTGTCCTGGGAGGTTGCCCTGTGAATTGTAGGGTGTTTCGCAGCACCCGGGGCTCTATCCCCTAGATTTCTGAGGCACCACGCCTCCCCATTTGGGAGACGCCAGAAATGTCTGCAGACATTGTCAAATGGACCCTGAGTCCAAAACTGTCCCCAGTTGAGAACCCTGGTGCAGACTTAGTCATTATCCAAACAAGGCACGTTAAAAGTTTGAGTTGCTGTGTACAAATCCTACTCTCTTTGAAAACTGTAACAGCTGGGACTCACAATACTGCTGGTAAACGGTGCAGGCAAGGCTCACTTGCAGCAGGATCCATCAGTCCAAGCTTGGGGAAAGCCACCTACAGCAATGTCACGCTGTGGGGTAGACCCAGGTATCAGTCAAGACCTTAGAAACAGGGTTTGTGCCCAGATGGTTCAGATGAAAAGGTTTTAATGACCAGACGGCTTACAGAGGGTGGGGAGAACCAGCAAGGAAGGGACTCAGAGACAAGCGGGAGCGGGGCGCTGTCCCCCGCTCCAGTGCTGAAGGGTAGGACGGGGGCTCGAAACCACCGTGAGGGCTTGAGGAGGGATGCCAGAAGCTGTCGTCTGGAGGGACAACCAGGGCCCAAGACACGAAAGCAGGAAGGGAGCCCTGAAGAAATGCCCCAACCTTTCCTCCAGCCTCCAACCTCCTGCTGGAGCCTCCCACTGGCTGAGCCCTGCGGAGGCCAAAAAGCAAGGAAGCCCTGAGTGTTTTCAGTAGGGATCGGCTTCCCAGTGCCCAGAGTCTGGCAGAGGAAGGTGGGGAATAAATGAGTCCATGCGGCATGAGCAGCACCTGCCCCTTGTAAACCCTCCCTTGTAAAGTATTCGAAGAGGAGCAGTTCCTCAGAAGCCAAAGGATAGATTCACAAAGATGTTT
>PVJI01025911.1:0-19735 GCA_004026765.1 Micronycteris hirsuta
ATTAAGAAGTACAAATAGATAGTTACAGAATAGCCATGGGGATGTGACATACAGTATAGGAAATGGAGTAGCCGAAGAACTTATATGAATGACCACACACATGAACAATGGTGGGGAGATTGCCTGAGGGAGAAGGGGGCACTGGGTATATGGGGACTAAGAGGGAAACATCAGGACAACTGATTTTTGGCCTAATCAATAAAATATAATTGAAAAAGAAAATATTAAAACTGATAGAAAAATGGTAAATATGGAAAGACATGGAAAAACAGGAGATCAAACATATCCACAATTGGTATCCTTAAAGGAAAAAAAAAATTTAAGGTATAATTCTGGATAACATTTCAGAAATAAAAGATTATTTTCTATAATAAATAAACATACCATATCCCAGAAATAACTAACATAAAATGATGAACACCAAGACATTTCCTGTGTCATCACTGATCTTCAAAAATTAAGAGGGAATCATTTGGGCACTGAGACAAAATGTTCAAAAAAATATGAGGGAACAAAAGTTCAGACTTTTATTCATAGCAACATTCAATGCTTAAATGTCCTCAAAGAAATAACATAGGATTCAAAACTTTAAGTCCAGCTGAATTTTCATTCAAATATAATAGCCAAATATGTTAAGTAGTCAAGAACTCAGGAAAATACTACCCAAGCTCTCCTAAAGGATAAAATTCAGCAAAACAAGGAGCAAAAGTAAGTGGTGAAACAATGGAAAATGATTATTGGTAAACTTCCATTTATACTGTAAGAGGGAGACTAACATAATTATAATAGCTACAGAATATTATAACAAGGAAGACTAAAATAATGAAAATAGCGGCAGAATATTGTAACTCCTGACAATGTAGCAATAACAGAACTAAAAATTGGCAGGGGAAGGAGTAGAGGTGGTCAGAGGCACTGTAAGTTAACTATTAGCACACATTTTAAAATGAATAATAAAAAGAAAATTCAAATCTCCAAAGACAAACAAATGGTTATTAAGTACATGAAAAGATGGAGAACATTGTTCCTTAGTCATTAGGAAATGCAAATTACATCCACAATGAGAAAGTATTTCACACCCACTGAATGAACACTAACACTATTATGGGGAATGTGAAAAAACTGTAATTCTCATACATGCTGGTGGCTGGTGGCAACATAAAATGGTATAGACACTTTGGTGAACATACTTACTGGTAGTTTCTTAAAAATTAAATCATACCCCTGATCAGAGTGGCTCAGTTGGTTGGGCATCTTCTCACAAAGCAAAGGTCGCCAGTTTGATTCCCAGTCATAGCACATGCCTGGGTTGAGGGTTCAATCCCTGGTCAGGGAGCATATGAGAGGCAACTAATTGGTGTTTCCCTCTCACATCAGTGTTTCTCTCTCTCTCTTTCTCCCTCCTTCCCCCCTTGTTTTAAAAAAAAATAAATAAAAATCTTTTTTAAAAAATTTAAAAATTTTTTTAAATGTAATCATAAATTTAGCACACAACTCAGCGGTTGGGTTTTCCTAGTGACTCAGCAATTCCACTCCTAGGTATCACCCTAAGACGGATGAAAACTAATGTCCACAAAAAGACTTGTGTGGATGCAGATGTTCACAGCTAAAAATTACCAGCAAGTGGAAATAGCAAGCTCAGCAATTGGTGAATGGATAAACAAAATGTGGTATGTCCATACAAGTGTGGAAGAAAAGAGGCCACATGTGAAATCTGACAAGCTCAGGTGAGGCTGGTATGGCAGCCTTATAAACTCAGAGTCCTAAAGGAACCAGATAGGATGATCTGAAATTAAGACTTTCTAATTAAAAACAGTTTATGGCAGGTAGTCGTGTCCTAGGCTGGTATTTTTTCCTAACAAAGGTTAATTTTTACCTTACCTGAGCCTGTCTGTTGTCTTTTTGCACCTATGATAACATACCTTTGGAACGTCTTATTTCCTTTTTCCAGATCCCTCAAAGCCCAGGCACTGCACCAGGAGGAGACCACAAATCCCCTCATTGTTATCATTACCATGTTAGTTGTTGACTATTAACTATCCTATTCCTACCTGTGTAAAAGTAGGTGTCTATCATTTCACTCGTTATCCAATCCCAGAGGTCCCACCCACTTCGTTTCTCCCACCTCCCTAATCTATCACCAGTGGATTTCTTGTAACCCCCTTACAACTCCTCTTTTGATTGTAATGTATAAAATGAGGTGTTAAACTGCCATTTGCCAGAGCATTTTCTCAGTCTGTTGAAGTTTTGCTTCCCGGCAACTGTCATCAGTTTGGCTCAAATAAACTCACAAAAATTCTCTACAGGTCTGAACATTTCTTGCATTGACACAAGGAACTATTATTCATCAACAAAAAGAAATGAAATGATGATACATGTTACAACGTAGATGAACCTCAAAAACATTTTGTTAAATGAAAGGAGCCAGATGCAAAAGAACACATAGCATACGATCCTACTGATATAAATATCCAAAAAGTCAAATCTGTAGAGACAGAAAATAGGTGCCTGGAGTTAGGGACAGGAGCTGGGACTGATAGCAAAGAGCCAGAGGAATGGAGATCTTTTGAAAGGCATGGAAATGTTCTGAAACTACCTTGTGGTGAAACTAGATTGTCACACAACTCTGTAAATTTACTAAAAATCTTTGAATTGTACACTTAAAACAGGTCAACTTTATGATATGGAAACGGACACACACACTAATTTCCTGTGAACTCACAGAACCTCTGTGGAAGGACAAAGACATAAGTGGTAGGAAAGCTGGCTCCACTGAGGCAACCAGTCTGGTGAAGGACAGGAGTTAGTGACCTAAAACTTGGTCGTCATTGTACACGTTTTGGACCTTTTAAATCTGTACCATAAATACACATCACCTATTAAAAAAAATAAACAATTTTACAATATGAATGAATCTACCAAGAACATCCTGCCAGGTACCCCAACTCCATTTAGAGAATGAAATGTAGTAAGTTGAAATCACAGTAAAGACTAACAACTATCAGGGACTTCCAGGCAAGATGGAGGCGTAGGTAGACACGCTGTGCCTCCTCGCACAGCCAAAAGAGGGAAAACAACAATTTAAAAACAAAATAAACAACCAGAACAGACAGAAAATTGAACCATGTCCCAAAGCCAAGGAGTTAAAGAGGACACGTTCACCCAGACGGGTAAGCGGGGCGGAGCGAGGCAGAGAGCGCACTTCGAGACAGCGGTTTGTGGAGCAGTACAGGCAATGCTGCAGCTGCTGGGAGAGACCCACAGTGGGTGTGCCTGGCCAAAACGCAGCTGGCGCACCAGGAGAAGCCCGAGGGAACCAGCAGGGCCAAGACTGGTAGACCGATGGTCCCTCATTCGCAGGCAGATAAACCGGGAGAAGGAGCTAGGGAGAGGAGCAGACTGAGCAACCCACCATTATGGGGGGGGAAAAGCCTCAAACCACCAATTAAAAACACCTGTGGGGATTGAGGTTGCAGCGGGAGGAACTCCCAGCCTCACAGGAGAGTTTATTGGAAGTGACTAGGAACCAGAGGAGAGTGGAGCAAGTGCCATTGTTCCCTCCCAGGCCCCGCCCCCACAGGCAGCATCACAACACAGCAACATGGGTTGCCCCTTCCTGGTGCACACCTAAGGCTTCACCCCCTATATGTAACAGGCACGCCAAGAGGAGGGGAAAAAAATGGCCCAATTGAAAGAGGAGATCAAAACTCCAGAGAAAATACAACTAAGCGACGAAGAGATAGCCAACCTATCAGATGCACAGTTCAAAACACTGGTAGTCAGGATGCTCACAGGATTGGTTGAATTTGGTCGCAAATTAGATGAAAAAATGAAGAATATGCTAAGAGAAATGAAGGGAAATGTACAGGGAACCAATAGTGACAGGAAGAAAACTGGGACTCAGATCAATGATGTGGACCAGAAGGAAGAAAAAAACATTCAACCAGAAAAGAATGAAGAAACAAGAATTCAAAAGCATGAAGAGAGGCTTAGGAACCTCTGTGACATCTGTAAACGTCCCAACATCCAGGTCATAGGGATGCCAGAAAGAGAAGAGGAAGACCGAGGGACTGAACACTTATTTGAGCAAATAATGAAAGAGAACTTCCCCAATCGGGCAAAGAAAATAGACTTCCAGGAAGTCCAGGAAGCTCAGAGGGTCCCAAAGAAGTTGGACCCAAAGAGGAATACACCAAGGCACATCATAATTACATTACCCAAGATTAAAAATAAGGAAAGAATCTTAGAAGCAGCAAGAGAAAAGCAGACAGTTATCTACAAAGGAATCCCCATAAGACTGTCAGCTGATTTCTCAAAAGAGACCTTGCAGGCAGGAAGGAGCTGGAGAGAAGTATACCAAGTCATGAAAGGCAAGGACCTACATCCAAGAATACTCTATCCAGCTAAACTTTCATTTATAATGGAAGGGCAGATAAAGTGCTTCTCAGATAAGGTCAAGTTCAAGGAGTTCATCATCACCCAACCTTTATTATAGGAAATGTTAAAGGGATTTATGTAAGGCATGGAGGAATATCAACAGGGGTGTGGGAGGGGGAGAGAGGAGGAAAAAGTACAGGGAATAAGTAGCAAAAATGGTAGGTAGAAAACAGACAGGGGGAGGTTAAGAATAGTATAGGAAATGTAGAAGTCAAAGAACTTATGTGTATGACCCATGGACAAAAACTAAAGGGCGGGAAATGGGGGGGTGCGGGGTGGAGGGGAATAAAGGGGGGAAAATGGGACAACTGTAATAGCATAATCAATAAAATATATTTTTTAAAAAAGAGTGACAACTATCAAAAATAGGCTGTCCGTAAAGAACTTTGACAAGATTTTTCCATCCAGTTTTAAATATAAGCCACTTAAAAATGCTAGGTAAAGAAAAATTCATAGAAAATGTTTATTCACAGGAAAAGAGAAGCCCACAAGGTAGATTGTTAGGAAGCTACAGGGCTGGACTCTACAGCCACCAAAGCACTTCTAACTGTCCCATGCAGAGCATGAAGGATCATGAATTTGCCATTTTGTGGGGACAAAAACCAGCTATATCAGACACCTGGGAGAGCAAAGGGTGAAAGGTATGTGATTCCTACCAGCTCCATTCATTTGGTTCTTCCCTTAGGAGCCACGCACTGCCTGGTTACAAAGCCAGCTTGTGCTCCTGTCCCTCAGAGAACCAAAGGCCAGGAGGTGACTGTGGGGATGGGAGGGAGGAGACAGGAGGATGTACCCCAGAAGAGCTGGCTGCAAGGCACTGTCTCAAGAGCACAACCAGCCAAATTTGGCTTTTCACAAGGACTTTAGATATGGGATTTTGAGCAAGTTCAAAAACAGCTATCTGTGTGGATAAACTTGCTTATTTCAAAAAAGTCTGTGAGCAAAAGAAATAACTGCAGATCAGCTGTTTTACATTAACCAGACACTTCAAACAGGTCAGAGACTGTTTGGCCTGTTTGATCATTTGGGAGGAGACCAGGATACTGTCTACAAGGAGGTGCCCTATTGCACATACAATGTAAGGAAAAGAGAACTAAACTGCGGCAGCTACATAAAGATTACTCCTTCACTGTCTTTCCTCTCTGTTCCTAGAAAAATAAATTAAATTAAGCAGACTATCTTAAATGCCCCTGACAAATCTCCGGAACTTCCGAGCGGAAGAGAAATTTTCTCTTTTCACAGCAGTTATTTTAAAAGTCCACTTTCAACCATATCCCTTTTCTACTCAAAAACTTGAGTATAATACATACCAAGTTAAATGTGAAAATTTCCCATAAGGCACTTCAATAATTTGCCCTGATTTCTCCCCTTATATATAAACTGATTGCTAATCCAACTGGACTCTGCTGTTCGGCACACCTGCATTTTCCTGGTGTTGTGCTGTTGATATTGTTACTTCCTCCCAAAATACTGTCTTGTCTACTGGCTCCAATGACATCTCCTCCAGAAAGCCTTTCCTTATCTACTCTTTAAATGGGGGAGGGAGGGCCAGCGGCAGGGAGGGGGAAAGCTCGCTTTATTCTCCCTGGAGTTTGTGTGTATTTTGGCTTGTATTTATTTCACTTGCTCTCCAGGCCTTTCTCCTCTTTTCCTGCATTGTCAACTAGATGTCAAGTCCAGAATGGTAGGAATGGTACTGTCTATATAACCTAGGAGTGTGATGCGCTCTTTTTGTTTTATTGCAAAAGACAGGTATAGCCTCAGACCTGGGGACTGGAAGAACTTCAGGCAATCCTGTATCCATTCTAGCCATCATGTTACTTGCCTAGAAAGCAGAGAAAAAGCTGACCACATACAGCAGGCTAATAAAGCAGGGCTTCTTAAAATGCGCTACCAACTCAGCTAGCAACATCAGCATCATCTGGGAGCTTGTTAGAAATGCTAAATTTTTATCTCAGTACAGACGCCCTGAATCTGAAAGGCTGGGTCCAGCACCTGGGTTGCAATAAGCCTTCCAAGGGTTCTGATGCAGACTCCACAGGCTGAGAACCTTCAAAGGTTCCCAATGAGAATCAGCTAACATAGGTAAATCCACCTGACACACTTCAAACATTTATTTGGTTAGATAACTTCAAAAAAGCCTCTACTCCGCGTTTCACATGTGCACCAAACATAGTGATGTAACAGGGTGCAGCCAAGAAATGGGCCCAACTAGGGATTTGTAATGGAGTCCAGAACACAAGGTGTCCAGGAAATATTAGAAATATATATATAGGATGTCCCCACCCCCACAAGTCTGAACTGGGGGGGGTGGGGATGGGACACGGAGCAGGGCCATTCAGAGCTGTTTTGTATAGCAGCAGCTCTGCAGCTAACCTCTGGCATGGTCATTTAACATACCTATAACCTTTAACTGGTTTCACAGATGTGTTAAATAGCGGTGGCCATGCTTTGAGCCAGGGGGATGGAAGTGACTGGGGTCACAAGATGTAACTGGGAAAGGAGGAAGAGACTGCTTTTTGGCGAGAGGGGAGAACCCTGAGGTTTTGGGGCTCCCTTTGCCACTCAGCTTAGGAAGCTGGGAAGGAAGATGTAGAAACAATGCCGAGCTCTCTCTTAGCAGTTCGGAAGAATGCAGGAGAGACCCTGCAGGAAGGGCTCTGGACCACGAGGCTTTGGAGGAGCGGGGACCCCTCAGCCTAAGGGACAGACTCAGGACCGCGTGGCTTTGGGTGGCTCCCTTTGCCACGCGGCCTAGGAAGCAGCAGAGACTTTGCCTGGAAGAAAAGGGGTGAAAGGACTCTTGCTGGTGGGCCATGAGAAGGTGCCACATGGTTTTGGATTAACTGGAGATCACAGTGGCAACACAGCGGATGGTGTCAGAACCAAGGGGCTGCCTGAATCACAGACTTCTATTTCTTTTCCTGAGATACGGTACCCTGGACTGGGCAGGGGGAGAAGGAAGGACTGTGTGCATTTGTGGGTATTCTAGAGAACTTTAGTATTTTAAAGGAGACCTTAAGTCATTACTCCAAGCCTGTATAACTTGTAAATAAATAATTCTTTTCCTTTTCACAAGTCTCTGGCATTGAGAGACGTCTTTCCATTGACGGCGAGCATAACGAACATGGTGCGGGGTTGGGGTATCCTGGGGCATCCCCGGCCCTTGCTCTGTAACAGTGAGTGCCTAATTTTTTCAATAGCTACTGGCAAGAAAAAGTGGCATTTCTTTTCCAATCAAATTTTAACCTTTACTCTAACCTTGTGCTAAAAATGTTTTTTAAAAATCATTAAAAATAAACAAAAACAATCTAAGACAATATTTTCGTTAGTATTTTCACTGATTTGGTAGAGCTTTTTTCTTTAATTAAATAAATAGGCAAAGACAAAAATGCGTAGAACAGAGGTGGAAGTAAAAGGTGCTGTTAAGAGAAGGATCCTTTATCCAAGTAGGAAAAAAAATCAGAAAACCAGAAATAAATCTCCAATTTTAATGTTAATTTCTTGATAATTCTCAGAGTAAAAATTTCAACTTTAGCTCCCCCTCCATTAAACTTTTAAGAGGTAGTCTTCTTGAAGACAAGAAACCAGGTTGTGAAACTAGAAAAGCTGGTGTTCATGCTGCCTGTCACTACCAGAACAAAGTAGAGACAAGGATTAAATCTTTACACGCACTTTAGTCAAATGCCAGCAACCTGAGAAGACAGTCGGTTATGCCATCTTAACATTTCATCTCAAACCTACCTTTTCTATAAGAAAAGGGTAGGTAAGGGGTGTGGAATTCAGGGAAAAAGGTTACTCAGATACCATCTTGATCACTTGCAGTCCTCCTGGGGCACAAAGGTTGAATTGCTTACAAGCCTCCTGGAGTCAGGGCAGGTCCTGTCATACATTCCAATTCCTGGAACAACCGCTTCCTACATGCATTAAGCACTAAGTCTATTAACTATACCAAAACTAAAAAATTTTAACTCTTGAGTTCCCCCATCATTCCCTACTGTTAGCCTTTAACTATCACATTTCTATGAGACTAGTTTCACATGGAAGTAATCATTTTGCTGTTAAGCATGTATCTTAGCATTAGGTAGTCTCACAGGGGTTTCGGAATATGTTAACTTAGAGAACCACATGCAGAGGCATATTGTATGCAACAAGCTGTGATACTGAAAAAGATAGAAAGAACGAAAACAACAAATGCCTCTCTTAGACCACCAATACTAGGCAGCGAGGAGGTCAGTTTAGATTAAGCCAATACCAAAGAATCCTGTTATTGTCATTTCATTTGAAAGGAATAAGTTGTCCACAACATGGGGTTAAACAATAAATAATGAAAAATGTATGTCATTGTTTTTGAACGATGACTTTCAGGTGGCCCATTGTTCTTCCGGTGCTTTCTTTACTCTGGTATGATGAATCCAAGGTTTTATCCCTGCCAATTTCACCACACTTGGGGTGATAAGGAGTACGTCCCAAGGTTGAGTCCACTTTTCTTCTAGTTGGCTCATTTAGGATCCTGTCTTCCAGGTTTTGAGTAGCACCTTATCTCCAGGCTCAAAGGAATGTAGTGAACCTACTCTCTAATACAAGCAAGGTCATTAATTAAAGCTAAGGTCTCAGTTAAATGTTGTACATGGTTCTTTACCTTCACCTCCAGACATATCTCCCACCCAAACCACAGCCTGAAACGGTTGCCTGTGCACAATTTCATAACGACTCAATTGAATCCATTTCTGAGGAGCCACCCTTATCCTGAGCAGGGCAATAGGTAAAACTTAATCCCAATGGAGATGAGTTTCTTGACACAGTTTGGCTATATTTTTCTTTAAGGTGTGAGTCATCTTTTCTACCTTCCTAGAAGCCTGAGGTCTCCGTGCCATGTGGAGTCTCCACTTGATTCCTAAAATTCACTAACCTTCTATGTAATTTCTGAAACAAAAGCAGATCCATTATCACTCTGAATGCTGCCAGGTAGGCCAAAGTGAGGAATTACTTCCTTCAGTAGGGGTTTCACTACCTCCAAGGATTTCTCAGTTGTAGTATAATAGGTTTCTACCCATCCTGAAAAGGTATCAACAAAGACTAACAAATATTTTCATCCTCAGACCCTTGGCATCTGGGTTTTTGCAAGTCTTCAAATGGGCTCAGTCCTTGGTATTGTTTCATTTCTTTCTTTTGATGGGGATATATCTTGTGGTTGTTCTTCTGCCACACAACATATCTAGCTATTACTTTTTGTATGGCTTTAGAAATTCCAGGACCTGTGAGCCATGACTTAATATAGGTGGTTAATGAATCCCTTCCACAGTGAGCAGCCTCGTGCAAGTGCTTCATGATCGGCTCTACTAAATGTTCAGGCAGCAGTACAAATCATTTCTTATTCTTTCTCCATCTACTATCGGGACCTCTTCATCACAATTCCAGCTCTTAGCTTTCTCTAAGTCTGCAGTCGAATATTCAGGGTTGAATTGTGACAAGTCTATAACAGATACCCAAGGCATTATAATGTTCCTTTAGCAGTCTCTTTCACTGCTCGATTGGCCAGACTGTTTCCTTTAGCCATTTCAGTGTCCCATTTCTGATGCCCAGGGCAGTACACAACTGCCACCTATAAAGGTACCTGGACAGCTTCCAATACTTTTAAAGTTTCTGCTGCATGCTTAAATTTCCTTTTTCTTGGAGGTTCATAGTCCTCTTTCCTTCCAGATGGAACCATGTGTGTGCAAAAATTAGGTATATGCATTCACTCTCTTTTCATGCAACAATTCCAGTGCCCTAGTCAATGCAATTGGTTCAGCTTTCTGAGCAGAGGTTTCCGGCAGTAAGGCCTTGGCCTCTACTGTTCCTTCAAAAGTCACAACTGCATACCCAGCCTTTCTGTTTCCTTTAGTCCTTGTAACTGCTTCCATCTGCATACAGAGTCCAGTCTGCTTCTTCTAAAGGATGGTCCTGTAAATCAGTTCTGCTAGAATAAATTTCATCAATTACCTCAGCACAGTCATGCATTAGTGTAACCAAGCTAGGCTCAGGGAGAAGAGAGGCGGAATTTAACTTACAGTCTTGAGAGAGACATTGGGATTGTCAAGAATTGCTTGGTACCTGCCCATTCTTCCAGCAGTGAGCCACAGATTTCCTTTTTGCTCTATAACCTCAATACTTGGTGGGATGCATAAATGGTGATAGGCTGTCCCAAAGAAAACTTTTCAGCTTCCAGTAAAAGCTCAAAGGTGGCTGCCACAGCTCTCAAGCAGGCTGACATACTTGGACAGCATGATCTAATTTGACAATTATGTGATGGCTTGCAGAATGTCACTAAGCATTTGGGTGAGGACTTCTACAGCAATGCCCTACCTCTCATGAACATATAATTGAAAGGGCTTTAGTAGGTTTGGAAGCCCCAAGGCTGGTACAGAAGCCAAGTTCACCTTCAGAGACTCAAAAGCCTAAGTGCACTCCTTCATCCATGCTAAAGTGCTATATTTTGGTCCTTTCAGAACTTCATACAATGATTTAGCAATGAGCCCAAAGATTAGAATCCTAATGCAGTAATAGCCCACCATTCGCAGGAAACCTCTTAACTATTTCCTCGTACTGGGAACTTTCATCTGCATTATGGTTTCTTTTTGGTTTCCAGTAAGACTCTTTTTGCCAGATTCAAGCAGGAACCCAAGAAAACTTACTCCTTGTTGGCAAATCTATGCCTCTTGTGCTGATACTTTGTAGTCAAAAGATACCAGATGGTTCAAGGTAGCTATAGTATTAGTTAAACATCACTGAAATGATGTCCCCGTAACTAAGAGGTCATCTACGTAATGTAACAGACTTCCTCCTTCTAGGTTTAGATCCTTTAAGTACTGGCTCAGGGTCTCTCCCAAAATTGTGGGGGAGTTCTTGAACCCTTGTGGAAAGGGTCCAGCAGTACTGAGTCTTGAACTGAGATTCCAAGTCCTGCCATTCAAAAATCAAACAGTTGTTGAGAGTTTTGGTCAACAGGAATGCAAAAGAAGGCATCTTTTAAGTCCAATATGGAATACCATAGGGTGTCCCCAGGTATACTGTTCACCAAGGTATAAGGATTTGGGACAATGGGGTGAATGCCCTGTACAATGTGATTTATAGCCCTTAAATCTTGTACAAATCAATACTCATTTGAGTGAGGTTTCTTGATAAACAATATGAGCATATTGTATGGGGAGCAGCAGGGCCAAATAAATCCATATTCCTGAAACTTCTGAATTATTGGGCATATTCCTTCTAGGATTGCATTCCACAAGGGATACTGCCTCTTACTGGGAATCCCTGCCTCTGATTTGTGGTCAGCTCTAACAGGGGAGGCTTGTCTAGCCCAACCTGGCTTTCCAGCAGCCCACACAGTGGTGTCTACCTGAGTCTCAATTTATTTTGACTAAAGAGTCACCTTTTCTCCTTCCCCCTATGGTTTCATAAGGAACTGCCAAGCATGCTCCACAGGGACCTGTAGGTGGAGCTGTTATTCTTCTGGAGAGAAAGTGATCTGAGCATGAAGTTTAGACAGCAGGTCCCTTCTCACAAGAGGAATTGGACACTCAAGAATATATAAAAATCTACGAGTTAAAGAAGCATATCTCTCACAGCACATTCCAATGGTTTCAAGAAAAACTGGCTTTCAAGGCTTCCAGAAATTCCAGTTACAGTTACAGGCTGTTGTGAAGAATCATAGGTCTACTGACCATGGAATACACTGCTCTGGTATCAATCAAAAAGTCTACAATTTGCCCTGCAACTGTTAGTTTTATCTGAGGTTCCTGGGGGTAACTTTATTTATCTTTATTTAATCTTCATTGTATTTTTTTCCATTACCATTTTGTCCCCTTACACCTGCCTCCTCCCAGCAATCACCACACTGTTGTCCATGTCCATGAGTCCTTTTTGCTCAGTCCTTCCATCCCCTAACCTCCCTGGGAGGGCGGGGGAGTGGTGACTTTAATAGGTAGGTATAATGATAGAACCTGTAGACCCCATCATTCATCATTAGAGTTATTTCCTGGCCCCAGCATAACTTTCAAGTTCTTAGACTGTGTCTTCCTTTTCCCTGGCTTGGAACACTCATTTTTCCAGCGCCCCTTTCCTTTCTAATATGCACATTGATCAGTGGCATGCATTTTAGACAGGGTTGGGCACCTCCTGCCCACTGATGGAATTGCCCTGAGGCCTGTTCCAAGAAAATAGTGGTTCCTTGGGCCTTTTTATGTTCTCTGTTATTATAAACTTTGAAGGTAATGTTTACTAATTGGGAAGGATTCATGCCTATTCCTACCTCTAAGTTCTGAAGTTTCTTTCTGATATCAGGTGCAGTTTGAGGGATAAAGGTCATATTCACCATTCTAATATTTTCAAGGGCTTGTGGATCCAAATCAGTATATTTTATTTTTCAGTATGTTTATTTATTTATTTATTTTTATAGAGAGGAAGTAAGGAGAAAGAGGGGGAGAAATGATGTGCAAGAGAAACAGATAGGTTGCCTCTCACCAACTGGGGACCTAGCCTGCAACCCAGGCACGTACCCTGACTGGAAATCGAACCAGCAACCTTTTAGTCCACAGGCCAGTGCTCAATCCACTGAGCCACACCAGCCAGGGCCAAATCACTATATATTCTATAGGCCTGGTATATTCTCTAAAGAAACTCAGAGTGGTCCTCTGTGGGCTTTTGTGGTACCATCTGCACTATATTCAGACTCTTCTGCTTAGGGACTCATTTCTTCTCTCACTCAAGGATGCACCTTTTATAATGCTCTAAGAGAGGAAGGCCGTTCTCATTAGGGTCCCAGTTGGACTTGGTTAAAGGAATTGCCTTAGGAGGGTTAAGAGACCCACCTGACTTTTTTTTTTTTTTTTTTTGCTACATTCTCCAAGCCTCTTAATTTGCCTTATACAATACCAACCTTCACTCATCCTCCAAATGAAAATCATTCAGTCAGGCGTCTATGTCTCCCCAGTTGTGAAGGTACGTGGCAAAAATTAACAAAAATAAGTCAGTCATTTTAGAAGGATCATCCCTATAAGAACAATATGAGATTCTAAATTAGATCTAAATTAGTTTAACAGGTCTAAATTAGAAAACAGAATATATATCCAATAATATCCACTGGGCTGGCCATCTGGTCCAACTCCCACTGGAAATCTACAAAGTTAAGGGGCTTGTCCTCCACCAGCATCAGAAAACTGATCAGTTTGGGACAGAGACCAGTTCAGACTTACATCCTCCAGCTTCCTCCAGCAAGTAACAAGGAAGATCACCCAGGGCTGGAGGGGCTGTGGGGATACTGACCATGCTTACTGGATGGATACTGACCAATAGCCATAACATCATGACATTCCTGGTCTCTCTCTTCTAAACTTATGATATCTGCCAGAGGAAATTCCCTTTTTTCTGGACCATTACTCTGTTTCCTTTTAATTCTGCATCTTTATATTTTTAAATATATTTTATTGATGATGCTATTACAGTTGTCCAATTTTTCTCCCTTAATCCCTCTACCTTAGCTCATGTCCATGTGTCGTACATATAAGTTCTTTGGCTTCACCATTTCCTATACTATTCTTAACCTCCCCTTGTCTATTTTGTCCCAACTAATAATGCTTCTAATTCCCTGTACTTTTTCCCCCAATTCTGCCCCTCACCCTCCCCACTGATAACCCTCCATGTAATCTCCATTTCTGTGATTCTGTTCCTGTTCTAGTTGTTTGCTTACTTTGTTGTTGTTGTTGTGTTTTTAGGTTCACTTGTTGATAGTTCTGTTTGTTGTCATTTCACTGTGCAAAGTTTTGATCATCTTTTTCTTAGATAAGTCCCTTTAACATTTCATATGATAAGGGCTTGGTGATGAAGAACTCCTTGAACTTGACTTTTTCTGGGAAGCACTTTAGCTGCCTTTCCATTCCAAATGATAGCTTTCCTGGATACAGTAATCTTGGATGTAGGTCCTTGCCTTTCATGACTTTGAATACTTTTTTCCAGCCCCTTCTTGCCTATAAAGTTTCTTTTGAGAAATCAGCTGATAGTCTTATGGGAACCCCTTTGGAAGTAACTGTTTCCTTTCCTCTGTCTGCTTTTAAGATTCTCTCCCTCTCTTTAATCTTGGGTAATGTAATTATGATGTGCCTTGATGTGTGCTGCCTTGGGTTCAACTTTTTTGGGACTCTCTGACCTTCCTGGACTTTCTGGAAGTCTATTTCCTTTGATAGATTGGGACAGTTCTCCTTTATTATTTGTTCAAATAAGTTTTCCATTTCTTACTCTTCCTATTCTCCTTCTGGCACCCCTGTGATTCAGATGTTGGAACATTTAAAGTTGTCCACAGATTCCTCAGCCTCTTCTAATTTTTGCTTCATTCTGTTCCAATTGGATGTTTATTTCTTCTTTTTGTTCCAAATGTTGATTTGACTCCCAGTTTCCTTCCCTTCACTGTTAGTTCCCTGCGTATTTTTCTTTATTTAACTTTAAATATAGCCTTCGTTTCTTCCTTTATTCTTCAACCATACTCAATCATTTCTGTGAGCATCCTGATTACCAGTGTTTTGAACTTTGCATCTATCTCCTTGTCACTTCTTTCTCTTTCTAGAGTTTTGATCTGTACTTTCATTTGGGCCTTATTTTTCTGTCTCAGCACAACTGTTACACTGTGAGGAGTAAAACCTTAGGTATTCGGCAGAGTGGTACAACCCACTACGCTGTGTTGTGGTCCTGTCTGTAGGGTGGGGTCAGAGAGGGAACAATGCTGCTTGCTTGGCTCTCACCCCACTTTCAGACAGTTACACTGCTTCCCACAAGTAGACTGTGTCCTTTCAGGTGTTGCCCTGGTGCTGATTCTGGGGTGGGTGGGTTTATGTACATTGTAGGACCCTGTAGGCCCCTTCAACAGGATTTTCTGTGATAGTGGGAGTTTCTTCTGCTGCTGCAACCCCCACAGGTTTTTCAGCCAGAGGTTTTGAGGTTTTAGTTTCCTGTGCTGAAACCCTGGGTTGCGCAGTCTGTCTCACTCTCCAGTTTTTTCCTCCTGGCTTATCCTCATGAGAATGTGGGTACGCCGGGTCCACCAGCCACCTTGCTGCCACCTCGCCCACCAGTTCCACCAGACCAATCTACCAGCTGTTGCCTTGTCTCATATCCTCTCACCCTTACTTCCCGTCTCCGCCCCTCCTACTGTCTGAATGAATGTTTCTTCTTTAACTCCTTGGTTGTTGGACTTCCATACATTTCGATTTTCTGGCAATTCTGACTGTTTTTTGTTTTTAAATGGTTGTTATCCTTCTTATGGTTGTGTGAGGAGGCAAAATATTATCTATCTACGTCTCCATCTTGGCAAGAAAATATTATCTATCTATGTCTACATCTTTATTATGTAAAGTCATAAAGGCCTATATATAAGGTATTTTATCCCATTTCCATGATCTTTAACAGAACAACTGTAATTGCAGTATTATATAGTAATTTAAATACTCATTCAACAGCCAGAACTCTCCTGAGTCCAGATTATACATAAGTCAAGCAACATTACAATAAAAAATCATTTTCTTCTTAGTCATAGGTTCATAAGCAGAGGTCAACCAATCAGCCAGAATTCACTCCAAAGAGCCTTTTCCCAGAAGGGAGGTTACCCCACATTTCTACCAGACAGAGTTCTATAATATCACACAAGCCAGAAGGCATCTTAATTCCTGATAACCAGTCTAAGTCATAACTCGATACTATATCCTGAACCAGAATGCACAGTGATTCAAGTGAAAGTGAAGGCAACATGGAGTGCCAAGAGTCAGAGAAAAAGAGTCCCCAAGTGAAATCACATGGCAGCTGCTAGAGACTCTCAAAATCCACACCACAAGACTCCCAAGTTCAGGCACTCAACTGGACTCCCCACCAAATATCCAGACTTACCAGAGAGTCACAACCCCAGGGGTGTCACCAGAATGTGAAACTAGAATAGATGGTGTTTGTGCTGCCTGTCACTACCAGAACCAATAAGTAGAGGCAAGGACTGAATCTTTAGTAGTAATTTATTCGGATCTTGGAAATCTGAGAAGATAGCAGGTTATGTACCCTAAATACAGTCGTCCATCGCTATATCGTGGTTCACTTATTGCGGCTTCTCTATATCATAGGTTTTTTAAAAATATATATATCTAATTCTGTATTGCAGAGTTCTCACTGTATCATAGGATTTTGTGGTATATAGGTATTTATATAATATTTATGATTTTAATTATTTTTGCCTAAAAAATTTAAAACAATAAAAAATGTAAAAATGTTAATTCAAACATATTAAAAGAATATTAAATCAAAATAAAATATAGTATGTATTTCATCAGCGGACGAATACCATACTGTACACAATGGAAACGCAGAACGCCACTACCGCTTGCGCAAGTTTGCTGACGTGAGATTGTACACAGCACACTGTTGGCTGATGGAATGGAAGGCGACCAACCACAGCACTGTGTTCTGTATAATGGGTGTTGACTGGTTCAGTGACCATACCATCGGTCTGTTTGCTCTCCCTCACTGTGCCCATATGTTCAGCATCTGTCCTTGTCCACTTCACATCGACGTCTGATCTCTGCGCATAGTGTTGTTCTGTGGTGTTTTGTTTTTGTGAAAGTTTCGTAAAAGTTTGAATTTATTTCAAGCCCTACGATGCCACCCAAACGTTCTGCGCCTTCTCAGGCTTCTGGTAGTGAACCCAAGCACCAGAGGAACATGCTTACCATCAAAGAAAAGGTGGAACTTCTCGACATGTTAAAGGAAGGCAAAAGCTATGCGGCTGTAGGCCGCCATTACAGGATCAACGAATCCACTATTCGCTACATAAAGAAAGATGAGAAGAATATTAGGTCTACGGCAACAATGACTTTTAACAAGACTGCAAAGGGGGTGGTCACTTCCCGCAATAAGGCCATTGTGAGGATGGAGTCTGCATTGGCCCTGTGGATAAATGACTGCAGGAAGAAGAATATCTCGCTGGATACCAACACCATCCAGACGAAGGCCAAGAAACTTTATGATAGTTTTGCAGAAAGCACGGATGTTCACGACGGTGACAAGGATGAAGAAGAGGACGATGACAGAAGCAGGACCGTCGAGTGCTTCTCCCACCAGACCAACCCCATTCAGTGCCAGCAAGGGCTGGTTTGACAAATTTCAGAGACACTTTGGACTCAAGAGCGTTTCTCTGCATGGAGAAGCTGCCTCTGCGGATGTCCACTCACAAACGTTGACGGATGAAGACGTGACGGAGATGACGAAGTCAGCAAGTGAAGAAGAGGATGAGGAACAAGACCAACTACGGGTTGGAGAAGAGGAGGAGGTTGGCCTAACATTCAATCGTCTTGCAACCATGGTCCCAGATGCTCTGTTCGTTGCACTTCGTAAATACAATCAAGAGTGGCATGTCTGGCATGTCAGTTTATAAAAACCTTCTCACTCAGAAGAAAAAGCAGCGCCAGCAACTCCCCATAACTATGTTCAGCACTCGGACAAAGAGATCAGATACGCCTACGCCTTTAGCGGAAATAGAAGTTACGGCCCAGGGCGAAGATACTGCACCACCTGATGAAGCGCCTGATGAAGTGGTGCCTTCAGAAGAGCTGTAATGCTCTTCTTGGCTGTGCAGTACATTCATCTCATCATCATCACCTTCGCCACCAGTGCTGCACAGCTACATAATTCATGATCTTCATCATTCAAGTTGTAGTATATACTTTACTGGTGAGAACCCATATGAGGTTCTCATTGCGTTTCCATTGTGTACAGTATGGTATTCGTCCGCTGATGAAATACATACTGTATTTTATTTTGATTTAATATTCTTTTAATATGTTTGAATTAACATTTTTTATATTTTTTATTGTTTTAAGTTTTTTAGGCAAAAATAATTAAAATCATAAATATTATATAAATACCTATATACCGCAAAATCCCGTGATACAGTGAAAACTCCGCGATACAGAATTAGATATATATTTTTTTTAAAAACCTGCAATACAGTGAAGCTGCAATATGTGAACCATGATATAGCAAGGGACGGCTGTAACCCTTCCTCTTCCAAAGCAAACACTCCGTTCCCATGGAATACACTGTTTGATTAAAATAAATACAAAACTGATAAAGATCTTGTCTACAGCTACAAGTCATAAAAGAGAAAAGCTGACTGTGAAGTGGGGTTGCAGAGTAAGTTCCAGATCCTGCTCAAAGGAAAAGTCACATATGAAATAAGACATCAAAGCATGGGATTCTATTTTTCTAACTATTGAGAAATATAAATTTTCATTCAAATCATTTCATCTTCTCACAGAGTGCATTCACCTAATAACAGGTGTCATTCATTAAGCACTTATTTGCTTTATATCATTTACTATTAAAAATTCTATACAACCACCACACAGGGCAGGTATCTACAGAACAAAGTTTCACTTGAAGAATCTGTGAAAAATTAGAACAGCAAGAAGAGAAAAAGGGAACCCCTAAAGGCCTGGCCCTGATTTGCTTCTCAGACAGAGTATCTGTGGCCAAAATCTAGGTGGTACCAACATTCTATTATCCACTCAAACAAGCCTTTATTTAAGGAAATACCAATCTATCCAGTATAATAAATAAGAGCTGAAACAATAATCTCTAGACAACAACAACTAGCAAATAAGGAACATACATGTTCTTATATTATACTTTCAAATCGTAACAATTTTGTTGAAACTCGAAAATTTACTAATAACAGAAGTTCTATGTACATGGTCTACACTGTCAGATTGTAACACAAAATTAGAAATAAAGAATAAAACACAACCATCACTTGCAAGCTCGAATACCCTGTATTATGTTAAGCCACTGGTTGGAAAAAATTATTTTAAGTCACTAAGAATATTTTTAACATTGAAAATGTAAATATAACTATATGGTATCCTACCAAAGTCCCATTGAAAGGAAAATATATTGTCCTCTACAGCAATATTAGCAAGACTATAAAAAAGCTGTTATCTAAAGAACTGTGAAATTGACAAGAGGATACAAAAACAAACTAAAAATAAGTAAAAATTAAACAACAAAGTGTATCACATGTTACAGAAAAATGTAAAAAAAGCAAGGAAAAAATCAGAAAATAGTTACAGAATTTTCCTCTCCTGCAAGTCTATACAAATAAATAAGCATGGAAATTTTCCAAACTTTCAACAGATAAACAATCTTTTCTTTACCCAAACTCATTTTACTTGAGCCAAGCAAAACAAGAACACTTTTAAAGAAGCGTTCTTTTTGCCCTGACTGGTGTGGC
>PVJI01025912.1:0-19675 GCA_004026765.1 Micronycteris hirsuta
AATCCCAAACTGTGGTTCTCTCTCAAAATCCACCGTGGACTGTAAATTGTAAAAATCATAAATAAGTCAAGAAAATCCCCTTTATAACAAAGGGCCCCTCTGGCTGACCCTAATTCTAGCTTCCCAAATTTGGATTCCCATAATAAAACCTGAAAAACATGCTTACCTCTCGGCCTCAGCTGACCGTCAGGAAAAAGGCAAAGACGATGCCGGTAGAAAACGAATGCCAGTCAGCAGGTCCAAACACATGCACACAAGTGTGCTGCGTGCACTGTGAGTTCTCTCGGGCCTTTCAAACCAGAGCCCACCCTGTCCAAGCCTGGGCTCCTCCTCGGTCCATGTCACCCTGCAGACATGCAGCTGCTCTCGCAGAATCTGTCCTGTCACAGAAAGTGAACCCCGATCTCTGCCAACCCGAGCTTCTGCCCATCCCCATTCCAGCACAGGGTCGTGTCCCCTCCACGTGGAACACCGTCCATGAAATGTAGCGCTATTCCCACAGTCTGAGGTTCCCGAGAGGGTCTGCTTCCCAAATTCCAGTCCCCCGTGCTTGCATGTGCCTTAGTCTACCAAATAGGACAGTCATTAGAATCTGGGACTCTCTTGTCAACTAACCCTGCTCCACATTCTCATGGGGGCCATGCACACAGGCATAGTGACCCTGTTTATCACCACCCACATCTCTGACCGCAGCACCAATGTGCTTAGCAAGCTGATTCAGACCGTAAGAAAACCATGAGACTTCTTGACCCATCAGGCTTAAAGCGTATACAGGATATAAACCAGGTAGTCACTTTGACCTCTTCTTCCTAGATTGTACTGGTGTTCACAGCCTTCTGCATCCCGTTATTCTGCTAATGAGAGAGAGACATGGGTATACTACTGTAAACAGTCAAGTTCATCATAAACGATTCAAATTAGGCAGCTACTGAGAACCTCACTTAGGTGAGTGTGAAGCTAGATTTCAGACATAGAGAAAGATAACTACAAACATCCCCAAGAATGCAGACTGTTGCCCGTGAAAACGTTTCCACTCCACCCCTCAAGTGGAGTTTATGTTAATTATACATCATACACTTCTGAGGTGAAATGCAAACTTATCTCTGAGTGGAGAGAGCTACATCTGTCACAACTGCGTCCTCAGTCTCTTCCCATGCACTGGATCACTGGTTTCAACCTACAAACAAACTGTGAAATCTCCTTTTCTTAAAAAAAAAAATTGTTATTTTTCCCTAAGTCCCCCTCCAGGTATGTCAATGCTCCACTTTTCTCCTCCAAAGTCTTTTTAAAAGGTTGTTACACTGTTGCGCCTAATTCATCTCACATTTACTTCTTAAAACTATAACGTACGCCAATGTATAAGCAATGACCTTCTACCATCACCCATGAGCCCTGCAATCCTCGGGTCTCACCCCCGCCCATTGCTTGTTTGCATCATACACTCCAAAGCCTCCGTGGCCTCGCTCGCTTTGCTCTGCCACGAGAGGAGGCCCTTTTCGGCCTCCTCTTCCTGTGAAAATGTCACTCATCATTCAAAGTGGAGTTCAGAAACTGACCATTCCATAACATCTTTCTCAGTCTCTTCGGTCAGATTAATAATTTTTCTCTTCACTTCATGCTTTCACCTCTGTGATTATATCCTTATCTACTCTGCTCGAATTATGGTTTGCAATTCAAGGCTCAAGGACATATTTCATAATTTCTAATTCAAGGTTGTGTGTCTGACACCCAAAATAAATTATAAGCTCTGTGAAAGGAGGACTCTTATCTTCATTTTCCCCACAGTAGAATCTAGCACCATGCCCAGCTTATAATGCTTGTTAATTAAGAGTGAATCAATAATAGAAGGATGAAGATCCATGAATTGCTACATAAAATTGTTTTTGCTCAGACTTTTGGATTTAATAACATTTGATTTCCTATATTAAAATCATTTTCCTCAAAATGGCCCTAGATATTCAATACTGTCAAAACACCTGATCAAAATGTATTAATCCTTTATCATCTAGGGTACAATTGGCTAACACTGAGCATAAAAAGAGAGGCTGAGTATAAAAAGTTTTTCTCTAGGGAAAAAGAGAAAGACAGACTGACTTCCAAATAACCCACACTTTCCCATATCTGAGTTACAAGTTTGTAGTTTTAAATCCAGCAGAGCACTAACATAATCATTCAGTCAATTCAGTAATATCTGGTCCAGTTAAAACAGTATTTATTCCTCAAGACTGAATTTACTTTACAAGCACACATGGTGCATAAGTTAACTTTCAATGACAAACAAACCACCCCGAAGCCCAGTGACTTTAAAGAGTCAATAATCTGTTTAGTTTGTGGTGCTGCGGGTTGGCAGTGCGAGCTGTGCTCAGCTGGGCGGTTCTTCTGGTTTAGGCCGGGCTGACTCATGTGCCTACAATCAGCAACCAAGTCAACCAGTGGCTGCTTGGCGTAGGACAGCCTCATACAGGAAGGTTCACTTCTGATCGTGTGTCCTCTCACCTCCAGCAAGCCAGCCGAGGCTTATTCACAGGAAAGATGAGTAAGGATGAAAGAGAGAAACTGCAGTTTGCAAAGCCTCCCGAGGCCGATGTGCAGCGCTGACACATCACTTCTGCTACATTCAAAGGAATCCCAAAACCATCCCCATGTCAGGGAGAGAGGGAATCTACCTCTAATAGAAGCCACATTGCAAAACATATGAGTATAGCAAAGGCTAAAGGCTCATGGTGATTTTTATTCAATACACTTTAAATAGTCACAACTCCATGAGTATGTATTAAACATTTAATATAAGATTGTCCCTAACTGCAGGAAGTTATAGCCTGAAATTATAGTGTGGGAGATAGACATTTGCAGGCAATAGTGTGATAACTGGTATATATGCTTTTCCTCTGCTTAGAACACTTTCCCCTTCTAGTCTCACTGTACCCTCTTAAGACCTCAAATAAACATCACTTCCTCTGGAAAGCCATGACTGGGATCAGTCTTGTCCTAGCAGCCCAAGTTGGTTAACTGGCTATTTCCCCTGTGAAAAACTCTACATCTCTGTCCACATTGAACTGTCACTCAGAAAGCATGGTCCATGGAAAGGCCATTCTCTTGCCAGAAATTAATTTCTAAAAGTGATAACAGAAAGAAAGTGAAAGCATAAAATGTCCTTCGCTCTTTATGGCGTACATGACATCATGAGATTTTCTGCATTTATGCCACTTGGCAATGTCTGTTAGAGAACAGATGGAAGACACAGAGGTTTGAAACAGCAGGGGCTGTTATTTAATCAGATTCGTACATTAGAAAAATTGCTTCTTCTGTATTATATGCAGAGATCCATTTAGAAGCAAATACTATAATCTCAGTGTGAAGTTATGGGATTTTGGAAGACAGAAAGAAACTGCAAATTTTGAGAGCTGTGTATGATACTAAAGCCACACATGACTGGCTGGTTGAAGGGTGGGACCGACTAAGCAAAAAATAACAATGATGATTTCCCAAATGCCTAGCTCTCTAGAACACTGGCACCAGCTGGGCCCCTCAAAGAGTGAGAATTTAAAAGAACATAACTTGAGAGAATATAATGAACTCTTTCAGAAAAAGTTAATTTCTCCCATTGGGGCACTGGATATGGGCTAATGAATTGACAGACAGGTCTGGCTTATTGCCATCACTGCAATCCTTCATCAGCGATGGACTGAGGTCCTAAACCCTTTGGGGCATGAGTTCTTTAGAGAACGTGATGAAAACTATGAACTGTATAACCAGAAAAAAATATCATGAACCACACAATTTAACAGGTTCACCAGCCAAATACACCCTGAACCCATGGATCCTGGGTCAAAACTCTCTGTTCAGAAAGTCAGATGTGTGAACGTTAATCCAACCTGGATGCCCTCCCAAGAAGAGGACATGGGAAGTGAAGGGTGAATGAACTGCCCCGTTCAGCCTAGTAGTTTATCATCTAATGACATAATTTTTAAAACATTGGTAGTATACAAACCTGCGCTTAATTTTTTTATGCACTTCATTTTTGTTAACATTTATAATGAGAATTTGATTCAAAATATTTTGTTTAAGTGAGATTGGCCCAAATTCATCAGTGGAAGCGAGCGTCTGATTCCATTGTCACGCTTAATCACCACCAGGCTCCCTTCCTCATTGAAAATGCATTCTTGGAAGTCTGTAGCATGTCCTCGCAGTGGAAGTTCACACAGGGGTAAAACAGGTGCCAGCAAAGGGCTAATTAATTCTCTTCACTTGAATAAGAATGCTAAGATGAAAGTCACTCTGATTTCCTATGAACCAATGTCACCCCAATAAACCTAATAAAAAATAAAAAATATTAAGTCACTATAATTTAACTCTAAAAATTCATCTTATTAAACATTAAATCCCTTCAATAAAGTGTTGTATAAACAAAATAACTACTTTTCACATTCATGATTTGGATTCCAACCAAAGCAGAGCATTATAGTAATTTTATTTTTTTTAATTTAATCTTTATTGTATTTTTTCCCATTACTATTTAGTCCCCTTATATCCCCCACCCCCATCAATCATCACTCTTTTTGCCTCCTCATCAGGGAATCGAATCCCGGCCTCCCGGTGACAGGCGGGGACACTCACCACTATACTAACGAGGGCAACTTTTTCTCTTAAAGCAAACCTTTTAATATTTGTTGCAGTACTGGCTTGGTGTCAACAAGCTCCTTGAGCTTTTTCTTGTCTAGGAAGCTCCCTATTTCTCCTTTGATTTTAAATGGTAGCCTTGCTAGGTAAGTAGCTTTAGTTGTAGGTCCTTGCTTTTCATCTCCTTGTATATTTCCCATCACTCCCTTCTCGCCTGAAATGTTTCTGTTGAGTAATCAGATGCCAGTCTAATTGGCGCTCCCTGCTTTTCTCTCCTGGCTTTTAGGGTTCTCTCCTTGTCTTTAAGCCTTGTGATTTTTAATTATGATGTGTCTTGGTGCAGGCCTCTTTGGGTCTAACTCGTTTGGGACTCTTTGAGCTTCCTGGACTTGTGTGACTTCCTGGACTTTTTCTTTCACCAGATTAGGTAAATTCTCAGTCATTATTTCTTAAAATAGGTTCTCAATCTCTTGCTTACTCTCCTCTCCTTCTGATTCCCATTATTCAGATGTCGGTATGCTTCATGTTGTCCAAAATATTTCTTAAGCTCTCCTCATTTTTTAAAATTCTTTTTTTCTTTTGCTGCTCTGCCTGGATCTTTTTTTCTACCTTGTGTTCCAAAACAGTGATTCGATCATCTGCTTCATCTCGCCTACAGTTTATTCCTTCCAGTGTATTATTTATTTCAGATACTGCACTCTTTATTTCTGACTGGTCCTTTTTATTGTTCCTGCATCTTTTTTCATGCTGTTGAGTATCCTCATAATCGTTACTCTAAACTCTTTATCTGATTCATCTGATTCTTCTGGAGAATTCACTTGTTCTTTCATTTGGAGTCTGTTTCTTTGTCTTCCCATTTTGGCTGCTTCTTTGTATTTTTTGCCTTAGCTATTAAATTAATCAGCTGTTAATCTAATCAAGCTGTTACCAGCAGCCAGGCTTAGGCACCGCAGGGTGGGGCTGAGAAATTCCTGTGGGCGATTGTATTGCTTCCCTTCAGGCTGATGCCACCTGGAGAGGACTGCTTTGCCTGAGAAAGATGGTTAATATAGTGTGGGGGATGACTCAGCATAGGGATCCTGGTGGCTGTTCCCTCAGTTCTCTCCCCAGAGCAACCAACACCAGACTCTCAAGCATCTCTAGTCCACTCTGTCCCCCTTCGCTGGAGTTCAGGGCAAGTAGCTTCATATAAAATTTCATGTGTTGTCCCTTTAAGAGGCTCTCTGTGTCTCCAGCCATCACTCCCTGGCAGACAGAAACCCTGCTGCTGTTCACAGCTGGATGTTATCTAGGTTCCCTTCTGGCTCTGGTCCTGTAGGCCAGGGAACCCAGCTTGGGGTTTAGACCCCACAATTCTCAGGGGGAACCTGCTGGCTGCTGAAATATCCACCTGACACTTCAGCCACTGCCCGTGGGAGCCCAGCCGGCCCTCTTGTGTCTCCTCAGCACTCCCCACCAGTCACATTGTGGTGAAGTCGTTTCTTCTGTCTGTCTGCGGTTTGAAGGCTTCTCTCCCACTAGTGTTCAGCTGGTCATCCTGGGTGACCTCTCTGGGAGGAGGCCAGCGTAGCTTCCACTTACTCCTCTGCCATCTTGGATCCTCAGCATTATAATCACTTTAGATTATACATCAAGAGCAAAAGAGCCTTGGAAGAATAATAAAATTCATGAAATGTAGGCCCACTCCCTAACAAACAATTCTGCTTCCAAACGAAGTCAACAGTACCTGGCATGTTTAAGCAGAATTCACATGAAGCAGATCTTGATGATCAGGTCATTAAGCAGGTAACCTGGACAGTAAGAATGTAGCTTCTATAGTGACAAAGACCTTGGGGGACAGCTCAGTTCATTGTTTTCTAAACAAGCTCATGGATGGGAACCTCAATAATTGACTCGATGTTTGGAGAAAGAGCATCCAGTTTTTAAATTATTGCTTTCTTCAACATATTTACAATGCTTTTCCTCTTCTGTATATAAACTACCATGATGACGTATCACAATGATTTAGTCAGGAACAAAGAGTGTTCAAATCCCTCCCTTGTGAATGTCTATGTAACGAATAATGAAAATACAGTTACTATTGTTGGCACAGTTATTTCATGTTCTCTTGAATGATCTATAAGAGAGTTACCATCTTTATGCTCCTTTTTTTCTTGTACAAAAGAAAATGCTCTTCTACAATTATAGTTATATAGTAAAGGACTTTCTTATTGAATTTTCTTTTTTTGACAGAATTGATTCCTTTATTGACTCTAGAAGTGAAAACTAGTAAGTTGAACATGGCATAAAAGGGATATTTGTCCATATGTTTATATCATTTGCTATAATCTGAACTCAACTGGAATACTAACAGCTTCTGCTTTCTCATACAGATGTAAGAGCACATTTCCAAATGGAAAAGTGACTATTCCAAACAGGTATATAAATCCACTCCAAGAATCACTTGACTCTTTAACTGAAGAAATTATGCAAAGGAAAACCAAACAAGAGACATGTGCTTGGCACAATTAGCGACATTCTGGCTCAAAGAGAATTAGCATATGGGACAAGGTACTGGATCCCCGTCTGCTTTTGTCACATGGCTTAGGACTGAAGATAATCAGTGACTATAGCTAGGACAGTGCTTGGCTAGAAACCAATCTAGGGTGTCCAAATAACTCTGTTCATTTCTGGGCACAGACGGAATGCCAAGATTTCTAACAAATATGCATATCTGGTCATAAGAAAAGCTGCTTTGGAGACTGTGGATGTCTCGGTTTATCTCTTTCTGTGGTCACTATGAGAAACATAAAGGGCATTATCTGTGCAACATGGACTGTGTAGGATACTGTCGTGGCCAACCGACATGCGCAACCTGGTGAAAGCCAATTCCTCTCCTCCTGTGAAGAGGGATGCTTGTCTGTTTGGCACTATCCACTCTTTCCTGAGATCGGCGATGGTAAACCTCTTTGTAATTTTGTGAACCCTTACCTTCATTATGACAGGAAAGCTCTGCGTCATTTAAGATGATGAGGGTAATGATTCACCAGTGGCATTTTACCGTCCTTTAAAGAAAAAATGGCACCATACTACATGATGCAGAGATGAATAAGGCACAGCCTATTGAAGATCATGACAGAAGAGGGCTCATAATAGATTAAAAATAAGGCCAAGATGCATTGTATTTTGACTAAGTATTAGTATTGTTATCACTATAAGATTTCTTTGCCTTTGAACTATAATAGGCTCTAGTGTAATTCTGAGTCACTTCAACCTGCAATGTCATGTTTTTCTCATAATGACAGTTATTAGCAAATATGAAAAGGTTCATTTAGAATTTTGACATGAAGTTATAACACATGAATTTTTGATCCCAAAACCTGTTCTCTCCAAAAAATGAAAGCCATTTTTGAGCAGATATGCTCCTGCTTAAATATACAGACAGATTTTTTAATTAAAAAAATAAAAACAACAGTAAAATTTCAGGGCAGGGGCAAGTTAAGTGAGAGAAAAATAGAAAGAAATATGTTTTACTAAATGAAATAACAAAACATGTTTTGTGTTCGTTGGGTTATATTGAGGGTCCTTTTGTATTCACCAAAGACTGTTCTTGATTTAAATGATGACTCGGAAAATGATCAAGAACATAACTTTCTTATTCTGCTGAAAGCATGAATAAATATCAACAGCAATCTCAGAGAGAGCCAGTGCTCAGAGAATTCAGTGTTTCTGAAGGGCTGTTGCTTGTCGAGTTTAATTCTGAGGGCAAAGGAGTATTTTAAAACCCATACCCCTCTCAAAAACACCTCCACGTGAAAGCTGCTAGTGTACTCGGGTCCAATCATCCCTGACAGCCGTGGTCCCTCACAGCGTCACATGTTTTTGCCTTCCTGTATGCGTACCAACTCATTTTAAACATTGAATTTCCTTTTGGCCTCTGTGTTATTAATGTTCCTTCATATTAATGGGAATTAGGCCATGCAAGAAGGAAAAAAGAGAAAAGGAAGAGGGAAAAGAAAGAAATGGTTTATTTCCACAGTACTAACAGCTTTCAATTCCTTCAGGGGACTTCACACCACAAATGGAGAAAGTAAGAGATAATCAGTTTCTCCTGATGCCCACTGACCCCTAGAAGCTGCCTGCAGGCTCTAAGGAGACAGTTAAAAAAGCTTAGCAAGGACCCCAGCTCACTGCAGCCATGATGACTTCCTCACTTAGTGATTTCCCCGGATGGAAAAACATAGATTTGGAGTCATGCAACTCTGTTTCAGAGATCATCCAAATGTTTTAGAATGGAAAAATCGCCATCTTTGAAAAGTAGCTACCGTATTTTTCAGACTATAAGACGCACTGGACCATAAGATGTACCTACGTTTTAGGGGAGGAAAATAGGGGGAAAAAATTTGAAGCAAAAAATGTGGTAAAATATTTAATAACATAAATCACATAATATTTCACCAATGTAAATGTAAACAGCCAGGTAAGCTACATTTGGACTATAAGATGCACCCCCATTTTCCTCCCAAATTTGGGGGGAGGAAGTGCACCTCATAGTCCAAAAAATACAGTACATTATCACAACTTAAAATAACTTGGAAGACAGTTATTGTACAAAATCACTTAGGCCCCAATATTTGAATATAACTACTTCCATTCATGAACCAAATGTGGTAAATACTATTACAACTGTATTTGAATGTTGAGCTTGCCAATCAAAAACTGCCCATTTATGTCCCCAGTTGCTGCACTTCTCAATCCATGGCAAGCTCACATTCTGCCTTTGCTCTGAGGTTTGCCAACACGAAACTGTTAAGAGCTCTTCTGAGGATCCTGCAGGTTCCATATGCCCTGAAGCTCAGCCAACTTCCTCAGCTCAGGGAATGAGCACAGTAACATTTCACGGGCAGAAACGACAGTCAGGTATCAGACACAGGACAATGGCTCCGCATCTTCCCTTCACTCCGAAAAAGGAGATGCAGAACCGTTGTCCCATATCTGTACTTGAACAACAATAAAGTAATTTTAAAAAAAAAGGAGAAGGGGAACAGATCCACGGACAGTATTCTATGGCTCAACGTGAACGTCTCTGAATTAAAACCGTCTGGACCCTCTCTCTTCCCGCCACTGAATTACTCTTGAGCATACTGTGGCCTATTGAATCATACGAGTAGGCATTACTACACATATCGAGGACATGGGAAAGTGACCAGAATCCACAGTCCCATCAAATTTTCTAGTCAACTTTTAGTCTTTTGAACATTTCATCATTTGGGAGATTTTGAATATTGCTCTCCAACCTCCTTTTAGAAACCTCCTTCTAGAGGCTTTTTGACTGCTTCTTTTTTTTTTTAAGTCCAACAAAGCTTTCCTTTCCCTCTCAAGCAACAGAATCATCTTTCCTTCTCCACTGAAAACTTTTGCTCAGTTTTTATAAACACAATGACAACATTTCCTCCAGTACTTCCCTTAATTCTGTTTCTTCTTCTGACCATGACACAACAGTGCACTAACCTTTAGAATAAAACGGTTCAGAGCAGGCCCATCTCTTCTGACAGGAAGTCACTTTCAGGAAAGTATGATCTACAGTCTTGAAATGAGGAATAAGCAGCATGAAAATCAGGACTTTTATGTGATCAGATGCAAAGCTCCCTGCCCACTTAAGTTTTCCAATAACTGGCTTCAAATATCAACTCACACAACTAATATTAGGATCAGCCAGTTCCACAGATTCCCAGAGTTGCTCCAGTCTCTTGGGGCTGAGCACCTCATCTGGAAATGTTATCCAACCACAGCAGACAGCAGAGAAAACAGTCTCATCAAACAGGAAGAGCACTGTAGGGCCACTTTTCACAAATGAAGTTAAGACACGACTGTTTTAATTTTCAAAAGAAGTTCTCCTTCTTCTTAGCACCCAAATACATATATATACATATATATCACTTTGGACAGTTCTTCAATAGACCAGTAAGGATTTGATGTCGTTTTTCCAGTTGATGGCTTCATAGATTAACTGCCTGTCCCAGAAGTCTTGTTGAAAAGGTTAATGCAACCTGCTCCATCATCATGTCCACTCGTGGAGTTTTTGTACCTATTTCATTCGACATCTAAGAAAGGGATCACACTGTTTATTTCTATAATCCAATAACTTCAAATATATAGGCTACTCTTTCTTCCTGCCAGGAGACAATTTGGAGTGATTGCTAAGATTTAGTCACATATACTACGTGGAACTAAATGTCACCATATATCACAGTCAGGGACAGTAAGATCTTAGTCTACACCTGCATCATGAGAGGGGGAGCGGAAGCTGAGTCTAAAACTAACTACTCACCCAAAGGACTGCAGTGAATCTTGTGTTAAGATTCTCGACTTATTGAAAATCATAAAAGCAATCATGTACATCAGGAAAATATTAATGGAGTTCTGCTGTTGTAGTATAACTAGTGTTGATTGAAGTAAATATATTCAATATTCATCAAAATATTTTTATTTTATTCCCCCTGAAAGTGAGGCCGAAATTCATGGTAACAATAAGAGATTATCTATCTATCTATCACTAGCTAGCCTGGGTCCAGTTTTTAAAATAAAAATTGCATACATTTAAGGTGTACAAAATGACTGTTTACAAAGTAAATTTTTCAAAGTAATTCAAGCCCTTCATGTTGTTGTAGTAAAAGGTGGGTCACAAAAAGTATCAAAGCCGGTCCCATCCTCCCCACGACCCATTCCCACGCCACCTGGTCAACGACTTTCAACTCTTTTAGCTATTTCTTCCATCATTTACCTCTTTATTTTTAAAAATGTGCATATACTGCTATTTAACTTCTCAATTTTAGAAATTTTCTGTCAACTTCCTTTTCTATCTCAGACATCACCACCATCCTATATCCCACCTACCCATCTACCTCTACACTCCCAATGAACTTGTGGATACATGTCAGTAAATTCAATAAAATGTCATGTAATATATTGTTTAATGTGTAATTTAATATACGCACATGTATATGTTAGTATATTCAATAAAAGCTAGTGTTTACATTACCACAACTGGCCAGCACTCTGAAGAGCCTTGAGTGGTATCTGCGAACACAGACACAAAATCTCAGGTCTCAGTTGGATTTTCTCCTTCCGTCCTCTCCTTCCAGAGCCCCTCTAACGCCTGCTTCTGTCTGGCTGGGTGCTCTTCGGTCCTGTCACACTGTGTAGGCCCTAGGATTCCCCTTTGCTGCACTGGCATCCTTGGGATGTCCCTTCACTGCTATCACCACACTTAAAAAAATAAAAAGCAGAACAATCATGACGGAAAGTAGGTCAGTGGGCGCAGGAGACGGGTGGGGAGAAAGGGCTGGCTGCACGGGGCACGGCGAGGTTTGGAGGGGACGTTAACAGAAATGTCTTGCATCATGAATGTGGTGGTGGTGACATGTCTACATCTATGTGTCAAAACTCATCAAATTATATATTTAAAGTGGGTGAATGTTATTATATGCAAATTATACCTGGTAATATGATATGATAAAAATATGATGTAGGTCTTATATGGCCAGGGAAAAGCATTTACAATATACTAATAAAGTAAGTGGATTTATCAATGGACTATCAAGAAATGGCTGCCTTTATCAGGCAGTTTAATAGAAAAATTTCCTTTGTAGGAACTAATTTATAAAGGTGTTGGAAGAACTTAAAGGCCAAATTGGGGAAACCAGACAACAGCAACATCTGGAAGTCTGTACCACACCTGAGGCTGGAAGAGATTAAAAAATGGAAGGAGGGAAGGAAGGAAGGAGGGAGGGAGGAAGGGAAGGAAGGA
Organism: Micronycteris hirsuta; assembly: GCA_004026765.1. Classification (NCBI taxonomy): domain Eukaryota; kingdom Metazoa; phylum Chordata; class Mammalia; order Chiroptera; family Phyllostomidae; genus Micronycteris; species Micronycteris hirsuta. The sequence continues at coordinate 12,410 of PVJI01025912.1, forward strand.
AGGAAGGAAGGAAGGAGAGAGAAAGAGGGAGAGAGAACCGATAGGAGACGGCGTTTTCAGGTCTTAGGAACTGGCCCTCCCAGAGTGGTCAGAATGACGGCAGAGGGTGAGGCTCCCTAACGGAATCCGGAGCTACTGGCAGAGACACCCACGCTTTGACAGAGAAGAATAGCCAGAAATTGCCTAAAGCCCTCCTTCCTCCTACCTGCCTACCAGGCCTCCCTTTGACTGAAATGGGCAGAAGCCATTTGGCAACAGAAGCAAAGAAATAGTCTACAGAGCCAGCCACCTGGGACACAAAGCACAGCGAGACGGTTCAGGCGTGCAGAGAAGACTGCAAAAATATGGTCATGACCACAATACCTCTAGTAGAATGGTGGGTTGTTCTCAGTTCCTCTCTTATACTTTAGCTTTTTTAAAAACATATACATATCTTTCACAACAACGAACAAAGTTATAAAAATTGAACAAGTTTGAAGAATCTCTGTATTTGATGGACTCAAAGGGAATGCAACAAACCGTCCAAAGTTTTCCATAAATTTTATTTTCTCCTCCTTAAAAATAAAGAGAAGCTTCTGGGTTCGTGGACTTGACTCTAGTCAGTGACGGCGCTAAGTCTTCAGCCATCGTCCTTAATTACGTTACATGCAATGTTGCTTTAAAACACTCCGGCTGAGCCTGGCCCACATGGCTCTCCCCTCCGGCCAGCTGGAAAGATTCCCAGTCCAGAGCAGAGCCAGAGGACGTCACCAGCACGAGCAGCGGAATCACACCCACAGGCCAGGTGCCCTTCACGGTGTGACCGAAGGTGCCGGGCACAGACGATTAATTGGGGGCCAACCAGACCTCATGAAATATATTTGGGTGATTTTTGCATAGATTTATGAACAATATCTTCCCAATTTCACTAGCAATGGTATTTGTTCTGAGCATGAAATGCATGTTAAATGAGGTCACAGTATTATTTTAAAATCTCAGTGCATCAACGTTCAACCACAGAAATAGAACCAGTAGGAGAACATACATATATAGATAAAGATATACACACACACCCCATATACATGTGTCTATATATAATACACACAAATATAATGTGTGTGTGCGTGGTGTGTGTGTATATATATGTATATGTGTATGTGTATATATATATCTCCACGTTCATATATATAGATACAGAGATTTATTATAAGGAATTGGCTTACGCAATTGCGGAGGCTGGCTAAGCACTTACAGAATCTGTAGGCGAGCTGACCCCCACAGGCACGGCCGACGCTGCTGTCACCAGCAGACGGGGAGGGCAGTTCTGACAGAGGGAGAGCCACTGTTGACCCAGCTCCCGTCGGGAATCTTTCGTCATGAAGAGTCAGGTCTCTGAAGGGCTTATCTCACTAGGTCTGGCCTTCTGAGGACAGTCTCCACGGTTTCAGGTCGACTCATTATGGCTTTCCTTACACCTGTAAAATCCCCCACAGAAGCACCTACTTAGTGTCTAATTGAGTACCTGGAAGATGTGTGTATACTGCAAAATGGCTGCAGCCCTCTCTTTTGCCCTCATAGTTTAGCCTAGCTAAATTGACATATCAAAAAACTGTTACACTCAGAACCACATTTTTAAAAATATGTAACTATATACATATACATATTATCATTTATCAATGTTTTAAACATCCAAATGTCTCCCTACTATCACAAGTATCTGTCGCCTTTTTCATTCTAAGGTCCAGTGGTGCACAGTAGGTGCTCAATAAATACAGAATGAATGAGCAGTATTTTCTTCTCTAGATGCTGCAAAATCAAAACACATGTTAAGCTCACCAATTTGAAATTCATCTTCTTTTGAAAGCAAAGTGAAAATGAAACCACACAGAAAGGAAAGAGACGGTGGCATGAAAAATGACGTGCGCTAGCCTAGAAGAGGGCCCCCAGCTCTTCCTCCGCACCCCGTGCCCTCGGGTCCAGCCTGAAGCCTGTCTGCGGTCCTGCCGGCACAGCCGGCGCGGGATGTGTGCCCCGTGTGCGCTGCAGAGTGCCAGTTCCAGTGTCACCACCAGATGAGTCACCAGGAGGCTTCTTGGACTTTGTCTTCATTCCTTTTCACAACAGAAGTCTTTCTGTACACGTGGGGTTAGCTGTCTCAGAACTTAATCTCGCTGCACCTTCTATCAAGCCCCATTATAATTGGCCATTTTCTTGTGCATTTCATCTTCCTCTATTGTTAACCCCTTGTCAACAGGGCTACTTTTGTTCACATGACAGCCCAAGAGCCGAATGCCTGCAACATGCTCGGAGCTCACTGAAAGAGTTGTACGACCAACAAAGAACGAACTGTGTGCCCTTGCCTTAGGCTGAAGAACCCGTACCTCTCGAAATTAATAAACTTCTGAGTAAACCCTTTCCTTCCCACCTCAATTCCAACAGTACTGTAATCCTAAAGCAGGGGACAAAAATGAAACTCAATTGTCTGTGGATTTATTATTGGCCAGTACTACAGAGCTACTATTTCTCTGAGGATTATGCATATACCTGGGATTCTTTTTTAATTTTAAATTAAAAGTTCTCACCTTGATGATTGCTGCAGGCTCAGTGTGGAGAAACTCAATACTGATGAGTGGAACACATAAGTCTGGGGGAACGTGGTCGGATAAATAAACTCCAGGGGAGACTCGGGAAGCAGCCACACAGCGCAAGGACAATCTCTTGGCAACCCAGCCTGGATTACCAGAGGTATGCTTGTATCCCCGTCATACCCTCAATTTTCTCCCAGGAAAGCAATTGAAAACAAAATGAAACAACAAAAAAATACCCCTCGGGGGCAGGAAAAACAACCTATAATCTGTTTCAGCTTCTCAGTGAGAGGCACTAGCTGGCAAGGTTCATTCTGCTAACAAACTCACAGCAGCATGAAGCCAGGAAGTTACCACATTCTGGAAGTTGCCACATTCAAGTTCACTGCATTTTACCCTACGACCTTTTTAGACGAACCAAGTGAATATTTTAGTAGAATCCCCAAACAGAATAACCTTTCACCAGTTTGTTATAAAAACTTAAGTTCCCAGTCACTGATGTATAAATAAGCCATATTATGCTGAATGCATAATTCCTCCGCTCTTCGGCTGAGTTTTGGGGTATCTCATAGATGCGTAAGTAGTGAGAACTGCTAAGGTCAGAGGAACAACATTTTAAGAAACAGACATTTTAAAATTTCCTGATTAAGGGGTCAAAATGCCCTCTTTGCTCACTGCCGGTGAACACGTGCCTACGCGCTCAGACCCTCAGGCTCCCCTAGGCGCCCCGCCCCCAGCCGCAGTGCTGGCCTGGGCTGCAGCCCTAGCCGTCGGTGGTGGGACCCGGAAAATGCAAAGCTAAAACGAACAGAAGGGGGATTTCTAACACAGTTCCCTGCCCTCTGGAACACTCTGGAAAGACCTGAGTTGGCCCTTTATTCTCCATCTAAGAACAGTGATTGTGAAGAAGCCCGATGTAGCATGCAAATAACCGGAAGAGTACCTATCAACCCATTCGCTATTGGTAACCAGAAGTATATTAGTTATCTGCTGCCGTGTAACAAATTCCCACAGCCAATCAGAGTGTGCATTTTCTTTACCCTCTACCTGTATTTCATCTTCTCCATGAAGTCTTCCTGGGCTTCCAGAAACACAACATTGTGTTGTATGTCATCTGGGATTATTGCTTAGTTGCTTCCCCATAGAGTTCTCATTTCCCAAAATTAATTATAGGCTCCTGGAGGCCAGGGTACGTAACATCTAATCCTTCTTGTCTCGCGAAGCCCAAGCGTGATAGTGTCTTCCTACAGTACGGGCCCCAGGGCACGCACTCAGAAGTCATTTGTAACTGATGGCCGGATTTTCCTCAGAACTAGAGCCATGCTGAGTTTATAAGAAAGATAATTTTTAAAAAGTAAAGAGATTTCAGGGAGAAATAAATGACCAATGAAAAGGCTTTATATGGATTTCCTGTTTACCCCCACAATTTATCAGTTCAGAAAGTGTCGACTGTGGTACGGAGTGGTTCTGAGCCCTCCTAAAACAAATGCAAAACAAAACGGTCCTCTGGGAATCACATCATTGGGCACCGAGGGGAAGACACAATTTTCAAGGATGTCTGACATCTGGTTTCTAGTTTGAACTTGTTATGTGACTTTGTGGGAGTCCTTCAGTCTTTTAGGCTTTATGCCTCCTGCTACTGGAAGGAGAAAGGCTTCCCGGGGTGATTTTACTGGCCACATAACTATCCGTTTCTGAGTTCAGGATTCCTGACCTCACCCACCACTTGGGAACTTGCACAGTGCAGCACCTAACTAGAAATTAGGGCACTTAGTGGGGATGGAACCCAGACCACTGACCAGGTTTCTGCCCTGTTTTGCTGGGCACCGTACTTCAAGGGACTGGCCACAGAGGCATGAGGTGCTCCCCATTGGCTTCCTGAGCACCCTAAGGGTTATGCTGGAACTGTGAAAGCTTTCCTTCTTTGTCAATGACCCGACTTTTTCTTCCTACCCTAAATATGTCTGCATAGGAAAATTTTAGTATTTGTAGTATTTGTGTGCTTTCCAGATCAACCCTAAGCACACCTTTCCTTAACTTAGAAAAGGCAAATAATGATAAAATAACAATAATAATAATGATGGTGCCAGGAAATAGTGAAGTTTTCAGAGGAATGAAAATACAAAACAGAAAAAGATTAGAGGCATTATTTACTGACCCAAATAGATCTATAACTCCCTGCTTTGAAAAATTTTCTAGAGAGATCCTTATGCCCAGTTCTTTGCTGTTTTTCACAATCCTAGAGAAGTTCATATGACACTAGATGGTGTTATAAGGTGTCACAACTTATAAATGCCTGCGTGGAAGAGAAAAGTCTGCAGCTCTCACTTGGAATTGAGAACTTCGGGGGCAAAGTGTGGACTCAGAGATAACCAAGTTAAGTCCCGAGAAGGCATGTGGTGCAGTCAATCCTTAAATTTGAAGTGAAACAGCAAGAAGCGTCTTATTATGCCTGTTCACTTTTGAACCCCCGAAGGGAGATTAGCGACAAAGTAAATACACATAAAAAAAAAATATCTTCACTATCCAGAATACAATTGTTATAGGGGACAAGTTCTTAAAATTGCGTGATGACATAAAGTAGCTTTGAAGTTGCCTCTGGAATGGCATCAGTTAGCTCTTGGCATAAAAAGCTCAGCAAGACCTGCAGGGCAGCCTGCTCCTGACCTCCCCCCCGCCCCTCCCCCCCAAAAAAGAGCATCTTCTGATGGGAAGATAAATGCTTGATCTGGAGAACGTTCACTTCATTCACCGTGCACTGGTGTCGGCCTCAGGCATCATCTATCTATGCAAAGGGGCTTCCTCAGAGAGAGCCCTACGTGAACTGGCTGCGGGGAAGCAGGGTGCAGATGGAAGAGGGTTATCTCCCTGAACATCTGTCACGACTACACGTGGAACCTCACCAAAGAGTCAAATGCAATCTGGTTGGTGCTTCGGACTGCTAAGCCTCAGCTGTGTGGATGAGTGTCTGCGGTCCCGGCGACAGGTTTTATCCACTTTGATGATGCCTGTCACTACACACCCGGGCAGCCGAGGAGGCGTAGCCCACGCAAACAGCAGGTCAACAGAGAAGAAGCTTTCGACCCTGGCAGTCGGAGAACGAGGCACCCATTATCATATGCCCTCTCGTTCTTTTCCAAAAGGAGTCGGGCAGGGAAGTAAACACACTCGCCCTTCCAGTCGCTGCCAATTTACTGTGCCTTTCTCAACTGATGAAACCGCGGGCCATCGTCACTCTGCATCTTGTCAGCAAGGATGGCAGTGGACAAACAGCCACAGCAGCAGCCTTCCTGTCCCCGACCCGGGGAAGCAGGGGAAGCAGTTCGCCCACAGAGCCAGCGCATGTGGTGCTAACTCCAGCCGGCTCCTCCAGGCTTGGCTGCCTGCTGCACAGTAAGGGCCTTTTGTAATTTATTTAGATGCATATTGACCTTATTTTCTTGGCACTTTCATGTGAGAGTTTGTTCTTTTGGAGGATGTGGGGAATGGGGGGGTGGTACCCAGCACTGTCTGGCTTTATCATCTCCTCTCCTCTGAATTCCCAGTGCAGAGCAGTGGACCCCCCGCCCCCCCGCCCCTTTCAGAGCACCCCCACCTGCGCTGGAGAGGTGTTCTCAAGCCTTCAATTCACATCAGAACTGGAGAACATGAGGCGGTACAAAATGGAATACTAGGGTGTCATTTATCGGACTTTGAACATCAAAACCATGTGATGAGTTTATTTTTCTTAAAGCATTTGCTGGCCGGGCTTTTCCGAACAGCAAATGTCCCTGATTTCCAAGTAATTCTCCAGAATCAAAAATCCACGGACATTTGAAATGAAACAGCACTGCAATTCTTTACTCAGACAGAAACCCTCATAACAATGCGTTTGAAGTGGGCATCGGCTCCACACTCATGAACAGACTCCCTTCTAAGGACCACGGCAGCGCCTGCCATTGTTTCCGAGTCAGCGGGTCACCCTTTGCTAACCCACCGGAAAACATTCCGGAACTCTCCTTGAAAAGAAGTTACCGGCCTTATGGTTTTTATCCTTGAAGTTAGAATGTTAAAATTCAACTTTCTTTTTTTCCTTTTTTTACTGTTGTTCAAGTACAGTTGTCTCCATTTTCCCCCACCACGCTCCCCACTCCACCCATCCCCACCTCTCACCCTCAATCCTAAGCCCCTTTGGCTCTGTCCACGTGTCCTTTATACTTGTTCCTTGATGGCCCTTCCTCTATTATTCCCCTCCCCCCTCCTCTCTAGTAACTGTCAGTTTGTTCTTTATTCATCTTGTATTCGCATATACGCAAAATAAATGATCATTTATGGTTAAATTACGGAGAATATTTTAGTGCATCACAAACTGTCGATGTCTATGTTTTCATAATACTTCTGGACCAGGACACGAAAGAAAGACACATGTAACAAACTGGTGGCTGACCCCAAACTAGAATGAACAGTTGTAATACTCTGACTCAGGAATAGCAAAGTTGGAGGCGACCACAGAGTTCAGTTCCTACCTAATTCCTTCATTTCCCCCCAACCAAGACACGGAAAAGAAAATTAAACAAACTAGCTGAAATTATGTAACCCATTTTCTAAAGCTGGCTGGTGTTTTATATGATACTGTAACAGGATACGTGGCAGAGCCGGAGCTAAATGTATCTGCTGCATTAACTCCTAATTGGAAAATTTTAATTGTAGCTCATTAGCCGCC
>PVJI01025913.1:0-19785 GCA_004026765.1 Micronycteris hirsuta
CGGTCAGGTTAGTCACTTGCTGACAACACCCTTTCTTAAACTCAACTGATGAGGGACCTTACCGTCTGCAGAATTCCTTCTGCCACAGGTGTGATGTGAACCAGTCCCGGAGGTGACGCTGGGGAGGGGTGACTTCTGGCTTTTCCCAACACTAAAATCACCTTTGAAAGGGCAGAGATTTCAGACCCCCCATGAGATTCAGGAAAATATGACGGGGCAGCTGGTGGCAGTTGGGAGAAAGGCGTGAGGTCCCCCAGTGCCTACTTTGAAGGCGGCTGAGGTGTCATTGTCCTGTGTACAATGTATCTTGTATTGTCTTCAATAAATGCCTCTATTTTTCATAGTACGTGGCTGGATGCTTTCTGAGCAGGAGAGACAAAGGGCGTGCGAAGCACCAACTGGCAGTTACACAACGGTAACGGGGTGTAAAGTCCAGCACATGGGAGCGTAGTCAGCAACACTGTAACCACTACGTGCGCGGCCAGCTGGGCCCTGGGACCATCAGGGCAAACACTTTGTAAAGTATACGGATGTCTATCCCTATGCACACACCTGGAACTAACGCAATATTGCACGTCAACTCCAACTAAAAAACAAAGAAATACATGTTGAAAACGACACTGTATACATATTACAGCTAAACACCCACAAGGAGAAAAAAAAGAAATTGCCGCCTGGAATAATCAGACGCCCGGGAAAGGAATGTGCATAATTGTGCTTCTGTCCACAGTGTGGCCGCGGCGTTTCACAATGACAAGCGGAGAGAAGGAGCAGCAGGGCGCGAGCAGGGACTGCCAGACCGCGGTGCCGCTTCCCTTGCAGAGGCAGACGGTGGGCATTTTCGCTCTGCGGGCCACAGGAGGTGTGCAGCCCCTGTGCCCAGCCACGGCGTCGTGAAGGGTGGCGTGGACGCCCGCCCGTGACGCTCTGTCCGTGGCACAGGGGGCGGCGGGCCGGCGGCAGCCCAGAGGCAGCCGTGTGCCAACTGCGGACGCAGCGGCAGGGGCCCACAGGGGCGACGGTAGCTCCCCATCCCGTGGGGATGCTCGTGTGCGAACGGGAGGGAAAAACGGCGCCGCGGGGGGTTCCTATCCTACACCCCGCGGTGTGTTCTGGAGCACAGCCTGTTCGTGCAGAGACACAGCAGACCCACTGACTTCTACTTTCCTCTCCCTCCCGTGGGAGCAGCCAGGCACTGTGACGGCGAGCGAGGCCAGCTCTGATGTTTATCATTCCCTGCCCCCGCCCCCCCCCGCAGGCGACACCTCCCAGCCCCCCCGAAAGCAGGCCCAGGGAGCTCACGGAGCTAACCGCCTTGAATTACGAGCTACCTGGGGGAGGGCAGGTGCCTGTAACACAGGGGGTTCTTCAACCGGAGCGGCTCTCCTGAGGGGCTGAGCGGCTCTGATTAGACTTCGGCACCGCCGAGCTGGGGCTGCAGCTTGTTAAGCGGAGCCGCAGACCTCCGCCTCCCAGCACCTTCTAAGAAACCTCTGAGGATCTCTGACCCCGCTTTCTGCATTTGTTCTTGGCTCCTGCGAGGAATCAAAGGCGGGTTCCTGTGTGATTGTCACAAAGACGCTGTCGGCAAGGCCCTCGGGCAGAGTTGAGGGCATCCACATTGCAAGAGCTCCCGCAGCCTGCTCCAAGCGGAGCTTCATCTAGCAGACCCCTGCCCTCCGTCCACCCACCCCCCGGAGGTAGGAGCGTGTCAGGGTGGGCTGCTCTCCCGGACAGCGTTGCCAACAGCAGGGGCGGCCGGCACGGGGGCAGACACACGGCCCCTGCTCAGCACAGGGACACACGGCACCCGCATGACACTCACTGAGCTCATCATTGTCGAGAGACAATGTTCCTGAAACCGCTGGGACTTCATTCTCATGGCGGACTCGGCCGTGGGTTTTCCGGTTTTGTCGGGATGCGTCTGAGACCCAGATGGGCACCCTTGTACACTCTCCCAGCATGCTCAGGGGCTCCCTCCCAAAAGCCTTCGTCCTGATCCCGGGCAGACGAAGATGACAGGGATGAAACCCGTCCTAATACGAAATCGCAAACGTCCTCCCCGGCACGCTCGCTATGTATAACTTTAGGTCACTGTACAAAAGCGAGTGTATTTACAAGATTTGTAAGCAAATGTGGGATGCACGTTCAAGCAGGAGATGAAATGGCTGTGCTGTCTGGGACTGCGTGAGCTACACGAATCCGCCTCTTTTAACCCGACCTGGGTCTCCCGCGATGCCACTGTTCTTCCCTAAGTCCTTCCGGCAAACGGCCACCGTCTCGGCAGTCAGCGCCCTTGCCGCGCGGACACCCCGGTGAAGGCACACGCAGGGAAGCATGTTTGACACCTGATGGCCTATGGAGTGCCTGCGTTGTTGAGTTCTCTACAGAAAGCAACATAGAACGAAAGCCGCGGTTCCGGAAAACCAACCGATCTCCAGTGGAGAAGCCTTTCTCCTCGAGGACGCACTCCAACTCGGGGAAAGGAGGAGGAGGCTGCGGGAATCGGGAGAGGAGAGTGGCTGCTGGGCCGTCCTTCCACCGTCACCGCGCAGAGCGCGTCCGTTTCTGAGGTTCGGGCACTGCAGGGTGTCTGCCAGGGCCGCCCTGTCTGCAGCCAGCTCAAGCCAACGGCTGCACTTCCGAGACCTCCTGTAAATCTTGAGAGGGTTGATGTGATCTGGCATCATTACCAAAGTCTCATCAATGTACTCTTGATCTCCCAAATCATTCTTTCGGATGCTTCACTCTTCCCCAATTTATCACTCTGCAATAAACATAACTAGCTGTGTTTTATAATACTGTTTTACAATGGGCTTTTTTTGTGCCTCTAATTCTCTCCCCACTCCCCCCGCATATCATAAATGCCATGATTGCTTTCAGAAATGCAGTTTGGAGGACATTTAACCCGGGAAACGCCAGCAAAGATAGAGACTTTGAAGACAGTTAGGACGAGGTGTTTTCAGAATCTCAGGCTCGCAGACACAATGCTGCCCCTGAGGTGCATTTCACGCTGCCCCAGATTTTAGGAGTGGAATCCCTCCGTGCCCACAAAACTCTGCAGCAGCCACGGCATCTCCCAGCCTCCCTTGCAAACAGACGTCCCCGGGTGGCTGGGTTTGGGCCCATGAAGTCCAGTCTTCCCTGGGCAGCAGCAGTGGAGGGGCGGAGGGAGGCCACCAGCGGACGGGAAGGGGGCAGCTCAGCAACCCCTGTATGTCAACCGCTCTCACTGCATGAGGGGTGGTTGGGCCGGGAGCAGAAGGAGCTGCAGCCTCGGACGTCACTGTGGGGCCACCTTCTCACCCCCAGGCTCCCTCCAGACTTCATGCAAGCAAACATGAACCTTTATTTTCTTGAAGCTGCAATTGCTGTGTGTGACTGTAACACAGCGCTGAAGGACACAGGAGTCTTGGAACCCGACATGGGCCCACCTTGGGGTTTCGCAGCAAAACCAAGCCTGCTCTCGCGACCGTTTGAGGCTGCAGGGTCCCTCCTGTGCCGCTCACAGCCTGCCGCACACCTCGGTCCCGTGGGGCACACGGGAATCTCCCGTGACATTCTCCAAGCTCCTGTGCCTGCTATCTCCTCGGCACGGACCGAGGAAGGAGACTTCCCAGCTTTAGGATTTCCGAAAACGGGCTGTTCTGAGGCCCCCGGATGATTACACGACCCCCCGGGACATGTAAGTTCCAGGGAGACCGCAAACGTAGTGTTGCTATGTCCCATGGCCTCGCGGCTTCCACCCGCGGCAAAAACCCAGCAGTTGCTGGAAGAGAAGGGACACAGGAAGCAGGGAAACTGTAAAATCAGAGCCACGAGGCAACAAACAGGGCATGTGGGAGCCCTTGCTCACCGGAACCCCAAGACTGATAGACAACAGACGGGGGAAGGATGAGAGCCTGTGCCTAAACAGCAGCCATTGTGTGCGGGGCTCTCGACGCGAACCACGTTCGGGCAGGGCCATCATGGGATGCTCACGAAAAGGAACACCGGCGTTCTCCCAGGTCCTGGGCCTTTCCCGTTACCCAGAGGCTGCTATGTGTCCGAGGCGCTTGGGCCCATGGTGCTGACGTGACATTCGCGGACCCGAATCTCTCCGGGGTGCACGGCAGGCCGGTGCGTGGGAAGAGTTGGCGGGCTTTCCCATCGGACACAGCATCTTGCGTTCTGAGCATGACAAGCCGCCTGTGCGGACGCGTGTCCAGGGCCCTGTCCTGGATGCTGACCGTGTCCGCACGTTGTCTTCTGCTTCCTCCACCCCCACCCCGCTGAACGCGCCCGTGATTCTCATCTCCACGAACCCCGGGGTGTGCCCCAGAGGGCAGGTGATGACGGAGAGGCGGCGCAGAAATGAAGACCCGGGGGGGAGGCAGAGGAGGTGAGGCAACGGCAGGGAGGGCAGACTTTACTACGTGACCAGTAAAGGCCCACGCACCTGTCGCACGCCAGGAACCGTGCTGACACAGGCCCACACGCCATCTTTGGAGGGGACTGGAAAACGCAGGTAGCAAACCTGGAATGCACTTTCTACAGACGTGGCCCCGTGGGGAATGGACACCATACCTGGCGTGCCTGTGACGGCACGCCGTGTACCTGCTTCCCGCGGCTCACGCAATAACACGTCACACGCGCGTGCTACCCACGTGGAACACGCTGTGAGCCTCACGCGTAGGAGACGCAGATTTCCGACCCATAGAAACTAGATCTCCGTGTTGCCCTCCTGCACCCCTGGCCTGCGCAAGACGAAACTCAGGGCTGGACGGAGCAGGAGAATCCCGTAGCCCAGTAACTTGTTGCCAGGGCTTGCGGAGAGCGTCGGAACGGGAATACGTCATTTCACATTTCCAACACCAGCCGCTCCCTCTCTTCCGATGCCCGCGGGCACGGTGGAGCCCTCCACCGAGTGACGAAAAATACAGGAAGGGCCACCAAACTTTGTTTCAAGTTTTGGGAAAACACAAGGGTATTCCCCACCGAAATGCAGGGGGACGCATTTGGGGAATGCGGTATTTTCTGATTTTTTTATGTAAGACTGACTTTTCCCTTCTTCTTGGCTCTGCCGGCACCTCTGGAAGCCAAGAACAATTAGAACATGAAAGCGCGTTTTGAAAATCTTTGAACGTCACTCCCCAAGTGAAACGTAAGTGGGCTTTATAGACCGAGAAGCCAAACTATGAGTAAGAAGTAAAATATAGACTATAAAATGATTCCCTTGAAATCCCCTCCTGCGATGGCAATCATAAAAATTCCAAATTTCATGAAGCCAAATGCAATCCCGAACACCTGGCAAAAAGGCAGCGTATTAAACGCACCATCGTTTTAATTCTTTCCAACGTGGAGGTAGGCAATGTCGGCAGAGTCTAGTTAGAGCATTCCAAACATTACTTGATGTCCAAAATATTCAAGCGGACAGCTATCCAAACGGACCCACGCCGCATTTTTCCTTTACGCAGAACCAAAGACCTGGACAACGGTGCAGGGCAGTGTGGAGCGAAGTGGGTGCCATTTGAGAGCGTGGGTGCGCCCCAAGAAGGTGGCGCCATTCAAGACACTGGGTGCACCCCCAGGAGAGGCAGAGGGGGAGCTTGTCAGCAAGTCCGCCTGAGCCCATGGATGGAGACAAGGGCGCTAAGACCTCCATGTGGATCTTTTTCCTAGCAGGCTGCTTTAACATTGGGGTTTTCCTTCTTTAATTATTTGATTAATATTGACAGAGAGAGAGAGAAACACTGATTTCTTGTTTCACTTATTCCTGCATCCTTGGCTGATTCTTGTCTGTGCCTTGACCATAGGATCGAACCCACACACTTGCCACGTTGAGAATGCTCTCAGCACCTCAGCCAGCGGCCAAGGGCTCCTTTCTTTCTTCCACTCAGGTGTCCGGCTTCCCGTGTTCCGATAATGAGCAACAGCCATGCACAGATTTTGGAACACGATCCCAGCCCACGTGGCGGGTAACGCCCAGCCCCGGAGCCCACGACATCTTCACGAGTCAGTAGAAAACAACAAAGTGATAACATCCTCTTGCAAGGATGAACACGGTCACTCGGTGTGTTGGTGAGTCGGTGCGCTGATGGTGCTCTGCAGGCAGAACACACCGACACGGCCGTGTGAGCAGCCTGAGAACATCGCCCCGAGGTCTCTCTCACTTTGCTCAGATGCAAAAAAAAAAAAAGTGATTTTCTCACTTTGCTCAGCTGAGCTCCTCCAAAGACAGCCCTTCACATCTCTCTATCAAGTTCAGCCGTCCGCCGAGGGAAGAGTACAGAAACTGGAAACGTCCAGTCTCATTTTTATTTTCTGAAGTGAAGGGATATAGTCGTGAGACGCGTATCAACCACGTAATCAGATTTACACATTCCAGAATAACCGTGTAAGACAAATGCAAGCCGTTGTCCGTGCCAGAACTATTTCTCCAACCTACGCAGGTGATAACGAGGCTCCGCCCTCGACCGGAGCAGTCACTGACCCGAAACAGTCAGGCACTCACCCCACGTTCCCCAAATTGGATTTGGGGTTAAACGGTGACTGTCAGCGAAAAGAAAATAAACACTGGGACTAACGGGGTGCAGTGAAGGCTAAAACAATTAGGTCTTGAAAGCATGAGAAGTCATTAAGGGAAGCAGCTCTTCGCAAAGTTCCGTGTTTTGGGAGACACGGAAAGAGGGACGGAACGTGCCACCCTGTCAAGGCGATAAGTGGGCGTGGAATGGGTTTCGGAAACGCGGCGCCGTTCACGGCTGGGTTGACATTTTTGCCGCGAGGAACCCGGGCAGTGCCAGCCGCTCACAGTCTCCTTGTTGGGGGAAACACACCGCTGGCCGGTGAGGGCTGCTGGTGCACACCCATCCCAGGGGCGCTTCCCATGCCGCGCAAGTCAGCGGCCCAAGAGAAGGGAGTTTTCCCAACCGCGGGGGCCGGTGTCCATCCCGTGTCAACTGGCCAGGGGAAAAGACAGGCAGCGCTGCCGTGAATAGTAATGGACTCCGCAGACCGGCCAGCACCCCCGTACGCTTCTCTCTGCTGCGGCACCCAGGAGGACAGGAAGAGTCTGTGGGGGGAACTGTGGTCCTGAGGGAGGGAGGGGACAGAACAGGAAGGCTGAGATGAACCCAGTTAGGGCTGCAGAAAGCTATGATACAGAAGGGCAGCCAGGGCCAAGTTCACACTCAAGGCCACAGTGAACAGAACCCTAGGTCAGCCTGGCGAGGGTGAGCGTGTGCTTACAGGTGGTGCTGGCTTGCCCTGGAGTGGGATCGCCCTGCTGCCTGCATGGCCCGAGGACAGAAACGCAGGAGAAGGTAGAATACGGCCCGGCGACCTGGGGCAGGTTCTTGTCTGGGGTCTTCCCTGAGACGCGGAAGCTGTGGGCCACAAGGTCACGAGACGGTTGCCAAGGGGCTGAGAGTGGGCTTCCGTTACACTCCCCACCGGCCTCTGCATGGAACGCTTCCTGACTGCCCTGGAGAACCCCAGAGGACGCCTCCTGAACCAGGGAGTTAAGGTCAAACATGACATGTCCTAGGACACAACGCCCCCCCAAAGCGATGCCAGGGGAAGAACGCAGAGTCCCGTCCGGGACGGCGCTGCTGCAGAAGCACACCCCAAATGCCACTGTGAGGAAGCTCAGGCGCACTCCCACGCAGGCCCAGGACACAGGGCGCCTGGCGTCTGGCCTTCAGAGGTGTCCAGCTCATGAACGGTACGGGGAGGCCGAGGGACCGCTTCAGACGGAAAGAAAGCACAGACACCGGAAAACTAAGTGCCATGCGGGACTCTGTACTGGAGCTTGCTGCTCCAAAGAACGCTGTTAGGACAGCTGGCCGAGCTTCCGTGGGGTCTGTGGCTGCCACGTGCCGCCCTTCGTGTCCTCGTTTCGGGGGTTGTCCTGTGCTTTTGTCGAAGAATGTCCTCTTTTGACACAAGGACCCTGCCCACCACTGGCTTCAGATGACCCAGGACACGTTGAAGTCCCTGGAATTACCTGACAACTGGCTTTAGGCGTTTCCTTGACTTCCAAATAAAAATCATGGTGCATGGATTAAACGTTTTTCAAACCCATGAGAAATTTCAAGGGCCGCAGAAAAATGAGTTTCAAATACTCAGAAATGTTTGGCACCCCCTCTCCTTCCACGCTTTCCCAGTCTCTCGTCACATCGACCTGGAAGCATTCCAGAACTTTCCTGTGCTGCTCTTTCTTTCTCCTGTGTTTGTACGGTGTCGAAACAGCCCTTGTTCACATTCTCAGCCGTCCCCCCTCACCCAAGTCCTTCATCTACACCTGTGTTTACCCTCGTTAGGATTCCTCTTTGCAAATGAATCTTATTTTTAGTCACACCCACAGCCACATTCCTCAAGCAAGAAATGTGGGTGATATTTTTATTACCCAACTTCACAAGAATGAAGTTGGAAGGACCTGGGCAGAAAGCACTCAAGGAAATTCAGCTGATGAAAAGTTAATCATCGTAAAACATGAAGCTCACATATTTCACGATTTCATGTGAAATGGTAATTCAACAGACTTTTAAAGAATTCTAAGTGCCGTCATACGTTACTGAATACTTCTCTGTGTCAGAGTTTTCAGGCCATTCAATCAACATACGAGAAGAGTTCAACCTAATTTAAAGCCCGAGCTCCTTGTGTTCGTGCCGCATAAAGCATTTAACTACTTGTGTGGCTGAAGTCGTTCTCCTTCAGCCAAGAAGTCGGGGGTTTTCGCATGACTGGCTCGGGGCGACAGTATGGAAGGGAAGTACGGGCAGCGTCGCCAGGGAGGAAACCCCACAGGCAATCAGCTTCTGATGGTATCGGGCCGGATCGGATGCCTCCCGGCCTGGGTTTCGGGCGCTGCTGGACAGACCTGGCACACATCGTTGCCGCGGCCACGGATAACATTTCAGGGCGGGAAGAATTCCTCTGTGTCCCCGCAGATGTGGTGTTGACAACCCATGAATGCATCCTCATGCAGGGCTTGGGATGAAGGCGAATTCCTGAGCAGTTTAACCTTTATTAGAAATCCTTATCTGCCTGATGACAGAAGCTGCCCCTTCTCTCCCGCCCTGGAGGGGGCCGCCCCGGGAGCTCTATCGGGAGCGACGGAAGCTTGGCGGGGCTCGTTTCAGGGGATGCTTAGTGAGCGCGGGCCACGTGGAAGGCAGCGCACAAAGCCCCGGAAATGCAAATGCAGATGTCCACCCTGTGGGTGAGGGCCCCTCTGCTTGTTCCCCATCAGGGTATTGTCAGCCCTCGGGCGGGAGGGGCGAGGGCCCTTCCCACGTAAGGTGGGGGCGCCTGGGCTGAGCTGGGTCAGAAGGAGCCACCTGTGTGCCTTCACGACCACAGCCACCTTCTCCCGGCACAGAATGGACGGTGCGGCCGGGGAAAAGCGGGTGCTGCCGGCGACCATGAAATGTCACGTGTTCGACTGCCCAGGGAAAGCAAGTCAGGGACGGCAGCTGGAATTCTCCGCCACCTGCAGCCCCGCCGTGTGGCCTTGAGGGGCGGCAGCACGGCGACGGGAAGGAGCTCGAGCCAACATCAACGGCCCAAACCTGTGCCGACGAGGGACACGGCCCAGCGCTCGCAGCCCACGTTCCTTTCCCCGCAGGGACACGTGGCTCCTGTCCCATGCGCTCCCCTGCTCCGCAGCCACGCATGTGAGGTTAAGGAAATGGTAAGTGACCGGCAAAAGGGAAAGGGCTGAGGAAATGGTAACTAACCAGGAAAGGAGTTTAAAAAATGAATACATAAAAGGCCCTCGGCACAGGCAGGGAGGCACGCGACCAGCCGAGGGGTGGAGAGAGCGTCAGAACTGCTGACCCGGGCCGGGAGCAGAGGCCTGGAACGGGGCACCTGCCCCGCGGGAAGAGACGGGGGATGAGCCTGGGGCCAGCGACGTGGGGACAAGAAGAGGGTGTTCCACAGCAGGGGCTTCTCTCAGGAGGGGAAACTTCAGCCCCACCAACTCAGCTCAGCCAACGAACATTCCTGACCATGTTTCTGCCTCTCCAGGGGGCAGGAGAAACGCGTCTGCACGTGGAGATGAAACACGGCGGTGCTCTGAACGCGGCCCATGAAACCCACAGGGACCTGGGACAGCAGCTGGGTGCCCAGGTCCATTCTGCAGATCGGCGCTGACATGCCGTGGGTGGGAGGGGGCCTGGCAGTTTGTGTCTGAGGCAGCGGCGTTGGAAATGTAACTACTACGCAAATGAGCTACTTTTCCTTTCCCCACGTGTCTTCTGTCTGGAGGACACATCTCTCTCGTGCTCTTTGCTGGGCCCCGTCCTGTTACTCCCTGTGCCTTCCTTGTACCACCCGAGAAATGCCGGAGCCCCAGAAATGAAAATGCCAGCCGAAGCGGGAAGCGCTCCCGGACTCCGTGGCGCCCCCAACCCACCACCCCCCCGTCCTTGTGCACGCAGGCTGCCCACGCTCTTCTCTGCCACGGGGGCTTCAGGGCCCCCTGCCTGCCCACGTCCTCGTGGCTGCAGTTGCTGAACCATCTTCTCTTTTCCCTTAAGCAAGACCTTCCGTGAAATCTCATAATTAAATTCATGGCGTCCTTGGTTCACACGCCAAGTTGAACCGGGACTTCCAGACGTGCCTACAAAGAGCCTGCGTGGTACTCATACCCACGGACTCCCCGTGACAGCTTCAGACGGCAAGACAGGAAACATGGAAAGAAAAAACTTAAAACCACATGAGCCTCTTCCTTCCCCAGGAGCTGCTCTGTTCATGTCCACTGGTCTCCTCTCTGCTGGGACTTCTCCAATTTTCCTCTTCATGTTTCTTGTGTTCCCTCTTTCCAAATTCTTCACCCCGCCCTGCTAAGAATGGCCATGTTCATGGCAGAATCTGCTGCTGTATTCTGACTTCCACAGGCATTTCTCTGATGTCTGATCCACGCTCACACCCATGCAACCTTGGACTTCTCCTTGGACGGATGAAATCAGCCCGTAGGCAACCGCAAACTTGAAACGCATTTCTTCCCCACTTTTTGTCTGTATTAAGCAAATAATTGAATAATAGCCATCTCGACAGCCAGGGAAGTATTTCCAAAATAAACGCCTGCTTTGCCAGAAAATATCTGCGAAGGTATGTCAAGGGCTGCAAGAGAGCGAGAGCTAGCGTCGTGAGCAAACAGTCCCACAGAACGGCTCTGGCGTTCCCTCCCCAGCCCCTGGGGCGGCTCCAGCTTCTCTGGTGAGTAACGTGCGGGACGGTGGGATGGGTTCCCCACTCCCCCTGACCAGGCGCAGGAAGTTCAGCGAAAATATTGTCAGCCACACAGATGACTTTGGGAGTTAACACGCACCCAGTTCAAACCCTTTGCGGTTCCTTGCC
Source organism: Micronycteris hirsuta (assembly GCA_004026765.1). Classification (NCBI taxonomy): domain Eukaryota; kingdom Metazoa; phylum Chordata; class Mammalia; order Chiroptera; family Phyllostomidae; genus Micronycteris; species Micronycteris hirsuta. The sequence continues at coordinate 11,350 of PVJI01025913.1, forward strand.
ACTCAGTATTCCCAGTGGTGGGCTGAGAGAACAGGATGGGAAAAGCAGACACCTCACGGCACTGAAAAGCCGCTACAGCCTGTCCTCATGTAACACGGAAAGTAAACATGTATGAGCGCACGTGTATGGCATGTCCACAATCGGGAAAGCAGCACAGACCGAAGACAGGTGAGGGGCGGCCTCAGGCACGGAGGGGCCTGGGGACACTCGGGCAGAACGGGAAGGGGTGCCAGACTTCTTTTGGAGGGGATAAGAATATTCTCGAATGGACTCTGGGAAGGACTGCACATCCCTGTGCCTATGTGCCAAACCACGGACGTGTAACTTTCCGTGGGTGAGTTTTCTGTCATGTGCAGGAGATCTCACAGCCAGTCTGAACATGAGTCAGGCTCGATATTCCTGCCTGCCCATTCCCAGCAGTTGCGTTCACTGCACCATGTGCTGGCTCTGCCCATTTGTTCGCCTATTCAGCACATGCCCGGCCGGGGGAGGGCAGGATGAGGGAGCTGCATCCACGGATTACACACGCAGCCTCTGACACGCATGTCAGCACGGGTACCGAAGCGGGTCGGCTGCGTCTGCTCAGTGAAACAGGGTGTACTTTTATTCTTTTTACAAAGATTTTCTTTACTTATTTTAGAGGGAGGGAGAAAGAGAGGGAGAGAAATATGCATGTGTGGTTGCCTCTCACGCACCCCCTACTGGGGACCTGGCCCGCAACTCAGGCACTTGCCCTGACTGGGAATCGAACCGGCGACCCTTTGGTTCACAGTCTGGCGCTCAATCCACTGAGCCACACCAGCCGGGGCCACAGTGTGTGCCTTCAAACGGTGCCTTCACCATGTTTACGTGCTCCTCGGGCGTGAAGTATTTGGACATCTACTGAGTTCGCCTTTGCTCCTGCTTTTGGCTGGTTACACACAAGAGTGTTCACTTCTATCAGACGGTTGCATTCTGCCCCAAACTGTTGCCTGCTCCTCCTTTCTCCCATCGGCCCCTCTTCTGTGCCCGTTCCCCCATTTTTCACACACCCTGATGCGGACACCGGAAGTATCCTCCTTTGGAATTTGCTTCCTGTTGTTCATTCTTCTCTTTTAAAAAAATGTGAGTATTTCTGAATGTTGTCCTTTCAGGGTACACGAAAGCCACCGTCTGGTTCCATGAGGAAGTGGCGGGGGGAGGGGATGAGCTATACTTGCTCTTGGGACACGCCACGGTGAGCCTGTCCTTAGCGTGGCGTCTGCGTGCTCAGAATGGGACAGCACCGGGTGCCGAGGTTGTCCCCTTATAATCCAGTGGTTATGAGCACATTGAAAAAGTAAAACTTATTAAAGTAAAGCTACTGCTACTAGAAGGATCTGGAAGGAACTTAGTGAGACGTCTGGACAGGAAGTCATCTCCACGCCGCAGGCTTGGCGGGCGCAGGCTGTGTCCGTCTGTATCGTGAGTGGAACAGGGTCTCCTACCAAGCCCTGTAGGGCCTAAGAGCTCACTGCACACACAGAAAACACGTGCACATTTCAATACTCACTGAACACCCACAGACTGTTGCTACAGAGGGCAGGTTTCCTTATCCTCGATATATTTTTCCACTGCGTTTGTAAACCTGCCTTCTTAGAAAATCCTCTTTAAATTGTTATCAAGAGAATTTGTTTTTGGTTTCTTTTTTTGTTTTGTTTTGTTTTTGTTTTTTTAAAGAACTTCTCTAGCAGTTGGAAGCAAGAGTTGAATCCTCGGAAGAACAAGCCAAGAACGAGTCTACCCCGACGCCTTGGACAACGTAGCAGAACTGAATAATGTCCTAGAACTACACCACCTCCCAAGACTAAATCATGGAGAAGTAGAAGCATTCTTGAGCCTTCGGAAAAAAAAATCCTTCTATTTGGGACAGTGGGTGGGCCGTGAGGGCAGGGTGCTAAGTCAGTCGGACCATGACAGTCAAGGGCGACACAGTACGGCTGGTATGTGAAATCTCAAATGAAAGGCTGACCGGATGATAATAGATTGAGGACACGCTGTTGGCAGGGGGTGGGGGTGGGAGAACAAGGAACACTTTGCTGAACGGGGGCAATCGTTCCGTGCTAAGGTGAGTAAGGCGTGAGGGTCTCACGTCGGACGTGCAGATGACAGCTGACGGCAGTGTGCTGTGTGCTACATTTGCCGACATGGAACATACATAGTCTCACACACCCACTTTTCTACGCGAGGTGAGGATGTGTTCACGGACTCGGGGCGGGCGAGTCCTTTCACAATGCATATGTACATCAAGTCACTGCACTGTACGCTTTAAATTTCTTCCACTTTCTCGGTCCCTTACACCTCAAATAGGATGGGGAGAAAAGAGCAAACCAAGTTCGAAGCACCCCTGAAGGACGTGGTCTTAGCACGCTGCAGGGGCTCCCGGACACACTAAACTCTAGAGTCCACGCCACACAATGAACTTGGCCAAAGGGGGCCAGGAGAGCAAGGGAAACGCAGAGCCTGCCTTCCGCATGGGCACCGGGGTGCGGGCCGCAGAGCTGGGACGAGGAGGCCTTGGCTGCCCTGTGCAAAGGGAACATAGCCACCGCCCAAAGCCCCCACACGCCCGACTGGCCCACGGCTTCGCTGGGGTTGCCCACCAGACATCCCTGCAGAGACAGACGGAATTATACTGGAGGAAGGGCTGGAAGAGAGTCTGCAGCACGCAGGCCTCCACCCAGTCTGGGGACTGCAGGGTTCCGGGAGCTCGTCCGCTCCCTCCCTCCCTCCCTCCCTCCCTCGGTTTTGGCCGGCGGGGCGCACTCAGAGTCCCGGCCTAGGAGCCTGAGGAGGCCCAGCTCCCTTCTCCCTCCAAGTGAAAACTGAAGTTGGCAACAGGATGCGAACCCCAGGTCTATCCAAGCATGCAGGCTCCAAGGCTTCAGGCAGAGGATTATGGTCCTAAACCCCATGAGGTGCTGTGGTCAGAGGCATTGGCCAAGGCGTTTCCCTCTCCCGCTGACCCCAGACCAGTCTCCAGGCCTGGCTCGGGACCCGCGATGCAGCAACACCCAGCACGGCTACACACACCTGCTGCGTTGGTTTTTGTAACAACAACGACAAAAACACTACACAAAACCAACTCCCGAAAGCGAAGCCACAGTTTCGCTATTTGGATGCCCTGTACAAAAGTTGAACTAAAAATAAGAATTTGGTGCTCCGCAGGGAAAGTTCAAAGTGTATACTCTTCTAAAATAAAGGAACAAGATCAGCTGCTAGTCCAGCTCGCCATAAACCAGCGGGTTTGTTGTCACACTGTGGGAAGTACCTTTTTGAAACATTGAATCAAGAAGCTTAAAGCTGAAGAGGGCAGCGCTCGGACGGGGCTTTTCCATTGTACGACAGCGCCCCCTGCAGGGGCAGCTGCGCTGCTGCACGTCACAGCAAACCTGCAGCGAGCCAATTTCCTGACGTTACATTTGGTTCCTAATAAAGCAAGACACAGACGTCGGGTAGGAGAGTTCATACTGAAATCGTAGCACGGATTTCGATGGTATGCAAGGTATAAAAAGAAATCTTTAGTTCGGTTAGGAGAGTTCACACTGAAATCGTAGCACAAATTTGGATGGTATGCAAGGCATAAAAAGAAATCTTTAGTTTCTTTCTAAGAAGAAAATATTAAAGCCCATCGTCAAAATTTCCACCCAGGGAAGCTGTGCACCAACCGTGTGTAGTAGACAGACAGAAACCCCCTGTAAAGCAACTGAAACCACCAAGGAAGGTTCACCACGGCATGCCACTTCTCTGCTCTGGGCAATCGGAAAGGCGCCCCATTGCAAGAACTCATTAAAATGTGTCAGCGTGTCTGTGCGCATCGGTTCGGGCTTTCAAACAACACTTCGGTTATGTTAGCAATGAATCATGCACACGTTCTATCTATTTTAGATTACTAATTCCACAAACCCACTTATTCTTGGTAAATATAATGCAAATTGTGGAAGGGAGGGGGTTAGAAAACAAACTGATAATTAGAAAGTAACCATCCACAGACACGGCTTAAACATCATTTCCGCCATGGATTGGGTTCCCTGGAGCCAGATGGTCGCGCGCAGGCCGCAGGAGGGCGTTTGCTGGGGATGCAGGCCATGCAGAGGAGGGGGAGGAACGGGGATGTGGTCGTGGGAAACCCCGGGGCCACAGCGCAGCCCTCACAGAGCCTGGCTGACCCCAGAAGCTCCGGAGCATGGATGCCTGTCCGAGTTGTCCTGTGTCGGGGTGGAATGGCTGGGCCTACTTCCCCTGCCTTGGGGGAACGAGCTGCCCTCGCGCTCTGTGGCCAGCTGACACATCCCTCATAACCACACCCGCCGCACTGCGCTCCTTCAGGGAAAGGGGTCTGGGTGCCTGTCAGGAACTCAGCCCAGCCCACCCCTCCCACCGTCTCTCTCCAGGAGTGTCTTCTGCAGGATCTGGGCGGCTCTCCCTGGGACAGAAGGGGGACAGGGCATGCAGCAGCCCACCTTCGACGCCCCATCCTCACTAGGCCACCGCCTCTGCTGGCTTGTTGGCTTCCCCCGGAAGAACTCGCCCTGAGTGGTCTCAGCTCACCCACGGGCTGTGCTCTTGTAAACGCTGGGCTGTGGCGCCGGTTCCTGTTTGTGGGCGGGAAGCAGATCCCTTGGGGCACACAGCTCTTCTCCCTGCCCTCCCTGTGCAACAGCCTTGCGTCCAGGGGTCATTTCTTGCCTGCTGGAAGCGATTCCCCAAAGTGTCCGGGCAGATAAAGGGATTCTTTCTTGTTCCCCGGAAACCATGGCCTGCCTCTGGGGACCGGCACCTCCAGTCCTGCAGAGCTGAGGTTCAGGGGCCGGAAGCCTGAGGTCCCACCGCGGGACAGCAGGCGTGGTGGGGCGTGGGGGCCTTCCCTCTCTGTCCCCGGGTCCCAGGACGCTCGGCATCCTCTCTGTGGGGACGGACCATACCCACTCTGAGTGCGTGTGTACCCCCCACTCTGAAAGTGGCATCCCATTTTCCCAGAGGCCAGACAGCCGCCTGACTTGTCCCCTCGTCTCATCCTCCGACTGTCCGGTGTCCAGCAGAGCCGGACACAGCGCTCAGCTTCTCCTTCCCGAGCGCGGCTCCCCTGACCCCGTGCTCTGCGTTTGCTCCAGGAATCCGAGCTGCGCCAGGAGGTTGTGCAATTCCGCGCGCCTGGCACCAGGGGGCGCACGCCACCAAGGCTTCTCCCTGGAACAGCGGGCCTGTTTCCCAAGACACAGCACCGACGCTGTTGAATAAAAAGAGCATCACTAAGTCCCGAATAGCAGCTCAAAGATGCCTTTTTAGATCGGAGGCTGGCGGGCAGAGAGGAGGAGATGAGCGGCATGACCTTTCATTATCATTATCTCCACGGCCATCGTGAAAAATCAATATGCCACTTAATGGGGGAAAAAGAGCTTTCGGAAGAGTTTTCGGAGTGAGCGCTGAGCATATTTTCTCAACAGAAGAAATGCCTCTAAGTTTTATCGCTTCCATTCCTTACGTGCTGTTTGTTCTCTGGTTGTTTGCAGGCGTCCTGCATCCTCCGTGACACAGCAGCGTGCTGTCTCCAAAAAAAATGCAAGTACGGACGTGCATCTGCAGTTGTCAGGGGTCTGCGACCGCCCTGAAGCCCACCGGTGGATTCTGGAAGGTTCCACGGGCTTGAGGATTGGGCAGCCAGGGTAAAATAGAGCACGCACTGTGACTGAATGCAGAAGATGCTGCCGACCTGGTCCCAGCCATGGAACGGTACCTTCCAGAGCATTTCTGAGTCTCACAGCAGAAGAGAAAGCAGGAACCTCTGCCTACAGCTAGGCGCTCACTTCTTTTTTAAAGTGAGAGTAATAAGAGTGTTGTTCACCTTATATTTGTCAGTACAATTTTCTACAAATAGCTGTCTTGCCCCAGTCTCTTCTGTGCTTACTGAGCGGGCCGGTCCATTCTCAGGAGTGACACCTGGGTCATGAAATGAGTGACGTCTTTGGCTTTAGGAGGTGCCCGTTTAATTTGGTTATGAAATGCTAATACTATCCACCCTGTATTTAGCCACCTGTGGGCTTAAAATTACAGCAAGTTCGCCTGAATGTGCTTTGATGGGTTATTTCGGGGGCTGTGTATGTCTACAGGTATGGAGTATAAATTGCACCAAAAAATAAAAAATAAAAAGGCCACAATTGCAGGTGCAAAGCCAAGCCGTATATTCCTTTCACGTGTACAGCACAGTGTACTAGATAATCATGTAATTGCCTAACCAGGTCCTGTATCCGTGTAGCTGCCTAGGAATCTCCATCAGAACCCTTCTCCAGCGTTGGTCTGTCTGCCTCCCTGGTCTCCTGCACTTTCCCGCGTCATGAGGCTTTCACAGCAGACGCCAGGCGAGGCTGCACACCGCAATCCCAACTCGGTCCTCCTGACTTGCAGGCACAGTGATTTCATGCCATTTAACACCAGCCTTCTCTGACTGAGGCCTGCATTCTGCCTGGTGGTCTCTGGGCAACATCTCAAAGATTGCATGCTGTTGGACAAGTTTAACAGGTAATCGCACTCATGACTGGGTACCCCACTTGCCTTTCGATCGAATACACAGGACTTCGGGATGGTCTTCAGCCAGCGGGTTACCTGGTGATGGGATCATTCAATTTATACTTGCAACCCCTTTCGGGAATTAGTTGCGTCCCATTGCACGGTGCCTCCACGTGGCGGCATGCCCCACGCAGAGGACAGTTGTAAGTTCCTGCGTATGGCAAAATCACACAATTTTGGATGCAGAACTATATAGTACAGTGGAAGCAGAGAAAACCATGCATCTTAAATCCTGGTGTTTTCTTCTACTTTTCCTCCTTTTCTCATCTAACAAACGACCAACTGGAAGAAAAGTTCAGGTAAATAAATGCAAGTCTAGCTAAGATCCCATAAATGCATCATTCATGTATGGTCTTCCTCGTGCATTTATGTCAAGTACTGTCTCTAGGTCGCATTATTTATTTATGTATTTCTTCCTTCATACCAACCACAGTTTCTGCAAGCCCAGTAAGATGCGGGAACATCGAGAGTGGGTGACGCTTCCAGCACCGGCGGGATGGCTGGAGGCAAGTTCCGACGCCCACTGCTCGGTGGTGCGGCGTCCCCGAATTACTACCGCATCTTCCTCCTGTGCTATCTGTGCTTCACGCACTCGGGGTGTGGCTGAGGTGTTTTGTACATTGCATGTGAAACAGAGGTTCATCTCCGGATTTCAAGGGAGCATCAGTGTGCGCCCCGAGCTGCCCTTCCATTAAGAGAAGCCATTATGTCTGACGGTCAGGGCACGGTCACTGCTCTGTGGTGCCTCCCTGTGGCCACGGGGAAATGTGTCCCGAGCACTCTGACCCCTCCTGCCTAGCTTCACTCACACACACGTGCTCTGTTTTGCATTGAGAACCTTTCCAGAAGCTCCCGTGGGTTCGTCGCCTCTAACAAGTTTCTTGTCCCTTTGCAAAGTAAAGGGAGAGAAGCAGAACAGAAAGGGGAAGGAATTTACTTTTCATGTCTACTGACCGAAAGCCTTGCCCTGGGAGTTCCTGGACATTAGACATTGTCTATGGTTTCACACCCGGGAGGTACACACCCTAAAGCATGAAGTCTGTGGCAGTAAATGGGATTCTGTGCCGGAGCCCATGCCACCTCCTGCAACGGGCAGCTCAGCTCCGGTCCCATGATGGGCTCACCTGTGATGCGTGAGGTTCCTGCTTTCAGCTGGTGGACCAGCTTGACGTCAGCCGAGCCAAGCGTGGGGCTTGGCCAGGGACTTCCTGCAGGGTGAACATCACAGCCCTGGGCTTCATTCAGACACCAGAGGCCGAGGTACAGGCCCTGCCAAAAGTGGAGTCGGGCGGAGAACTACTCTGCATGGGAGCTCCAGGAATCGCTCCCAGGACGTGCAACTTCTCAGGCAGCCCGGGACGTGCGGCGCTGCTTCACACGGTGCGTGAGACCGTCGTCCGTCCTCCCTCGCTGGAAGTGCGTGACGTCCTGGCCAGCAGACGTGGTGGGGTGTTGTGGTGACCCGTCCTGTCCCAGGACTTCAGATCCTCCTGCCAGGTCTCTGGGAGCATGCCAGCAACAGCACATTTCCTTACCCACCCTGCTGTGACGATCCTGCGACCATGCTGAACGGCGCGGGAAGAACATTCCCGTTCACTGGAGATCTCTGTCTTATTTTCCTCCAAGCCTTTTCATGGCAGGCGCCACGTCTACTCATGGACTCACGGTTCCCAGACACCCAGTGCTTTCCACGGCGTGGCACAGATCCTGTCTGCGTGCGTGTTATTGATGAACAAAGCTGTGTGGCGGCACAAACGATCATCAATCATCCACAATGCTTCCCTCTTGAACGGGCAGATGACAGAGAACGGGGGAGTAGGGGCTGGCTGAGCAGGAGCCAGGGGAAGCGAC
>PVJI01025914.1:0-19633 GCA_004026765.1 Micronycteris hirsuta
TGGGAAAGTCATTAGAAAAATTAAGGAATCTTCTGCAAAATACTGGACCTGTACCTCTCAAAACTGTCAAAGTTTTCAAAAACAAAGAAATTTGAGAAACTGCGATACACCTGATGAGGCCAAGGAGAGGACACCAAATATACTGTGGTATATTTACCAATCAATGTGTATATTAGCATGAGGTCTACTGTGGTATTCTTGTATGGGAACCTGTAATAGAAAAAGGACTTTAGGGGAAAGGCTAGTAAAAATCAAATAAAGTATGGTGTTTAATTAATAGATGTTTAATTAAATGTTGATTCCTTAGTTGTGACAAATAGACCATAGTCATTTAAAATGTTAGCTAGAGGAGAAACCCAGTGAAGGGTACACCAAAAATCCCAGTAGAATTTTTGCAACTTTTATGTACATTCCAAACTAATCTAAAATAAAAAAGTTTAAATACATTTAAAATAAAAACTTGAGAGCCATCTTTAGAAATTCTTTTTTTTTCTTCCACCAAACAATGTCAGCCAAGTTTGTTGGTTTCTGTCTCAAAGTATCCAAAAAATGTGTTCATTTCCCTGTTTCTGTGACTAACGCTTCTTAAGTGGTGTTCTTGTTCTAGCTTTTTGACAATCCATTTTCTATAGTGTATCAAAAGTACTTTAAAAATAAGAATTTTGATATCACTCACACTATTTAAAACTTGTTCATATATTATTTTGTCATTAGGATAAAATCCAAATACTTTACTGTGTTAGTTTAGGTAATGCTAGGTGTTATAACAGACAAACCTGAAAATTTCAGGGGCTTAGCACAGTAGTTGTTTATTTTTTTGCCCACTTGAAGTCCAAGGCCATTTTCCTAGTAAACACATGGCTTTCCTTCATAGTAAATTAATAACAAAAGTTCCTCTTATTTTTGTGGTTTAGTCTGCTTCAACAGGTGACTTCTAAAGCAAACCTAGGGAAAGAATTATGTGAGAGATTTTTATGGGTTAAGCTAGGAAATAGCATGAAACAGTTAGGCTTATATTTTATTGGTTATACTCAGTCACATGACCCTAACTCACACAAAGAAGGTTGGGGAATGTAGTCCAACAGTGAACCAAATTAGTAGAGGATCTAAGTGAAGTAGTCTTTTAGTCTTAATCAGTCTTTAAGGTAATAGTTTCTCCTTTACTTACCATTGCATCCATTGTCCCACAAAAATGGGGCTTTGGGGATCAAGTTCCTAATGCACTAACCACTCTGGAATCCCTTCTTTTATACAGTATTCCAATGCTATATACCTCCTTAGATTTTTGCACTGGCCGTGTTCTGCATCTATAACGTTTTGTGTCCTTTATAAAATTCATGCATCAGATTAAATGTGACCTTCCCAGGGAGATCTTACTTAACCTTGAATTCAAAATAATCTCATTTTATCTGTTTTAGCAAAGTCTTTTATGTATTTCCAATTCTTACTGCACTCATCTTATTAAATATTTTAAAACTCATTTATTATTTGCCTTCTTACCTCCTTGAAAAGCTCCGTGGAAGCAGGACCTGACTTTTTTGATCACTTCTCTGTCATCAGTACCAGAAAGTTTGGTATGTAATTTAAAATAATTCTTTGAATAATGAATAAATGTACAGAAAGAATTGATTTTCATTTCACTAAAAGGACTAGAAGAGAAAGAGCTAATTCTTCTTTGCGGAAGGAATGAAAAAAAAAGGAAGGCACAGGTTTGATAAAAGAGCATTCAGAAATTTAGATAATGAGAGACAGGTCAACTGGAGACAGATGTGGGGTTTTGAGTTTCTTCTCTGGGCTTCCACTAAATCATAAGGCTTCATTTCAGAATTGGGCAGCAACCCTAATCAGAAATTGAGTATTTCTGTACATATTGTGATAAAATTCCCCAAGAGACATATCTACACAGGTTCTTCGGGGATTTACCAGTTCTTCCTCACCACTTTTCTACATTTTCTTTCTGAAGTGGAGGACTGTTCATTTAAATGAAGAAAACAAATTTGAACTCTAGATATGAATCCTGCCATTTGTAACCTCCACGTTGTTTTACTATTTTGGTTTTTAAATTTCACCCCTTTCTCAACTCATTTCTTGGATACATTTTAGTAAGAATGCTAATGAATAAAAAAATCTTTGTTAGCTGAAATTTTTGAATAAAATATAATTAGATACTACTTAGATATTCACTAAGATAAAATTGTTATTATTAATCTGTTGAATGATACATTTTCAGAAGGTGCTATTTATTTACATGTCTACAAATTAAAACACACATATTTTACATGTGTATCCCTGCTCAGCAAAAACATACATATGAAACTTTCCATTGTTATTCAATAATTTGGCATTTTTTGAAGAGTAAAATGAAATTTTTATAACAAGCAATGGCAGATGTAACTAGCTTCACGAAATACTTTACAAGGCAAATTGCATTAAAACAATGATTTTTAACTGTCTTTTCAAGGTCAAGTCAATAACTTCTTATTTAATGCAGTGAAATTTTGCTCTGATGAAGTAATATGAATAACCCCAATAATTTGCCCAGTCCCTTGGACTTATGTAATTGAATTGCAAATCCGTTCTAATGAGATTTGCCCTTTGTACACCTTGAACTAGCTTCTTCTTGCACTGGCGTCTTTCTTGGTTAGTATATATCAGCAACAGAATTTTAGAAATGTGAAAGATTGTGCAGCCCCTAGAGAGCGGATTCTGTGTACAGTGAACTTAACTAAATTTTATATCTCAAAGGCTCTCGTAGTTTTTCTTTTCTAAATATTCTAGTACACTGGAAGTAGGTGGTGAAAATTTGTGTTTGAAAAGGAGAAAAACATTTGCATCATGGTAAGAATATATTTGGAATATATGGTAAGAATATATAAAGAATATATTTGGCTATAAAAATGTTCAAAAATAATAAAGTTTGTGCTCAGAACCATTTCTTAGTATCAGCTAAATTGCACACAAAGGAATTCAGAAGCCACACTCTGCTCATGCTTGAGGAAAAACTGGCTTCCTAGATAGTAGAAGTATGGCAGAAAGAATGTCCACGGAAGCCATTTTTGTATGAAAATGGTTGTTCTGAATAATGCCTCTGTGAAGTGAATGCCTAAAAGAAATTGTATAGGACATTGCAGTGTTTTATGGGACGAGCTTTCCTACAAACAGACCTGTGTTTAAATCATGGCACCTGCTATTTTTTACCTGTGTACCCTGAGACAAGTTGCTTACTAGTTCTGATTTCCTATTTTATCACTTGTGAAATTAGGACTGTTAAGCCCAATGTAGAGACACTGTTCATATTAAGTTAAGTGTGACCATAAATGTACTGGGCAAGCACATTGTAACTGTGATGAAGGCAATGATCTCTAAGGTCACCCAGAGTGGAATCTGCCTGAGAAGTCTGTAAGTAAAGTTAACTTATCTATTTGGATATTTTAATTTGTAGATTATCCATACAAATATAGAATATCAATATAGCTTCATTTTGAAAGTCAACATATTTCCAGGATACTTGTTTTTGCTTTTTATGGAAATAAATTGATTTTAGTTCTCATCTTTTTAACTGTAGAATATTTTAATTGCATGCCCAATACTGATATTCTATTATACTATTTTTTAAAAAATTGTCAACATTCATCTTTACAGACCCTAATTTAGTTACATAAGGATGACAAAAACATTAAATAGAATATAACATATATCTTGTGCTGATTAGTTAGTCAAAACCATTTGAGTTACTAAAATTAAATTAAATCAATCTATCAGGCTTATTGGCTTAGGAAGAATAAAAAATGAACACACATCTCTGAACAAAAGTCACACTACAAGATAGCATATTTGATTTTATCTACATTTTTTAGATTATTCCTATCTTTGATATACTACTGTACAGACAATTGAGAGTTAGGTGGTTTGTGCCTTGTTAATTCCATCAGCCATTACGAAGATCGATTAGTTTGCTCAGGCTTTTCATTTACTTGGTTCAATTAAAAGTAAACACCAAAAGAGTAAGCACTTAAGCAAATGCTTCTAAGATTTGAGGGCATGTTTTCTCATTCACACGCACGAAAACCTGCAAAACACTGGTGTTCTCTGAGAGGTAGCACAGGGAGGCGTGTGCAGTCTTCCGTCAAGACAGGTGGCAGCTGATGCGCAGGTGAGAAAGGAGAAGAGCATGGAGTGAGAGAAGAAAGGCCTTGATATTTCGTCAGGACGGCGTGGGTAATTTCATAGTCAATGTCAGAAATATTGGACTCACAGAGGAATTCATTTTATATATTCATTTACTCATTACATTTCACATCTCACATGGAATATTTATTAGTTCATTCATTAATCTATTAACTCATTCAATGTTACCAACACTGAAACTACTTTACATATTTTCTCCTATTAATTTGGGGCTATAGTGAGTGGTAAAATAGGATAGTTCCTGAACATTAAATGCTACCTCAAAAACCAACCAACAACCAACCAAATTCCAGAATTCAATTTAAATTATAAAGGTGTTTTTAAAATTTATTTAGTATGCCTTTGTTTTGTAGGCTGACATGATTGCAAATTGTACTAATTAATCAGCAAATGAAGTGGTAAATAGGTGTACTATTTTTGTTCTAACTTTGTTCTAACTTTGTAATTACTTACATGTAAAATGTGTGGCTCTAGTTAGAGTGGTGTCTATTAAAATTTCAACTCCAGCTAAGTTAATGAGTACACAGGGAAGGAAATGCTTGGAAAATTATTATAATTAAGCTGCTTTAAATGGCCACATTTTGAGAATACAAGGAAATGAGTAGTTAGTTCCCTGAAGAGATGCGAACACACTATAAAGACCAAAATGTACTTGAAGGATTTATAGTAATTAGCTGCTTTTTATCACTCCAGCTTCTTTGACTGGAGTTAAATCCACCTTGAGATGACACATTCAAGATCATACAAACAGTCACTGTACAATGTTGGCAGGTGAGGAAACAAAATATATCAATTTTTCAAAAGAAAGTTAGTTCCTCCTACTGTATACTTAAAAACAAACAGAAACAATCTAGACCAGTCTGTCATTTTGAAAGTTGCTGCTCTCATTATTTTTATCTTCTGTGATCCAAGCAAGTACCACAAAAATTGATCTAAGAGTTTAATGTTGTTTTAAAGATATCTTATCAATATATATTAAATAACATTTTAGGAAATGCTTAGAAAAAAACACACTGAGAATGTAAGATTTAGGATCATTACATGATCAGACCTTTATTTTTCTTCTTTACTTTTTTGTCCTCTCAACACAGGATAGGAATTTGGGGAATATTATGCTAATTGCTCTGGAGAGGTAGGACTGTAGGGTAGAGAATACTAGACTGAATTGTGAAAAGCTAAAGTATATAGCCATAAGTTAACAAAGATATTTTGGGAAAAGCATCAGCATATTACTTGCAGCATAAATTAGAGATAATGTTTCAATAGAGGCGACACTGCCTGCCTCCTTGTATCTTTCAGAACTTCTCAATTTCCCCCTTCCTTGTACTACTTGATTGGCAGTGCTTTACACCTATCTGACTGCCAAAGTCAACCAAAATTTCCTCTATCCAATCACAATATGCCATTTCATTTTCTAATTTCAATAGTATTAGTTTTATACTTTGGTATTGATTTGGTTATTTTCAGCAATTGCAGCTAAAGTGTAGTCAACGTGGAGATAATTCTTCATCCTTCTCTACCTGGATCTTTAGGATATTCCTGTCTTACGAGCCTGTTGGGATGCCAGTCTCCATGTCCCGCTCTTCTCCATGACAAGACTGGGAAGAGATCCAGGCCCATCCAAAATGGCTCTGCATCTCCATAAAGAAATAATGGTTTGGGTGTCCAACATTTTGGCCTCTCTGGGCCACACTGGAGGAAGAGTCGTCTTGGGACAAATGTTTGATACATTGCAACACGTAATCACAAAAAAAAATCTCATATTGTTTTAAGTAAATTCGTAATTTTATGTTGGGCCGAATTCATAGCTATCCTAGGTCACATGTGGTCTGCAAAGTGCAGGTTGGACAGCCCTGGAAATGGGCAGAAGCACCTAGCTAGGCCAATTAAAATCTTCCTCTGAATTTTTCCATGGGAAATCATGACAAGCACTATACAAGGTCTGTCTGGAAAATATCCAACCATTGTTAATATAATGAGAATGGTTTGTGGGGCATCGATGTAACCTGGCAGCCAAGGAGAGTGGACTGGAATGCGCATGCATGAACCGTGATGACTTCACTGTACTAGTTGGCGGCTCTATAGACACTGAAGTGAACTTGTGTACTGTGTGGTCATTGCACTCAAAGTGACTGAGCAAGTAGAGAAAGAATCTGCATCAAATTTTGTGTTAAGCTTGAATACTCCTCCACAGAAACTATTCGGATGATTCAGAACCCCACCGCTATGGGCAACTGGTGATTGTCAGCTTCATCATGACAATGTGCCTCATGCATCACGTCTTGTGCAGAGTTTTTTTTTGCAAAACATCAAATCACCCAGGTGACTCAGCCCCCTGACAAGTCAGTTTTGGCACCCTGTAACTTCTGGATTTTCCTCAAACTAAAAATACCTTTGAAAGGGAAGAGATTTCAGACATCAGTGAGATTCAGGAAAATACGACAGGGTAGCTGATGGCGACTGGGAGACTGTGTGAGGTCCCCAGGTGCCTGCTTTGAAGGGGACTGAGGTGTCGGTGTCCCACGGACAATGTTTCTTGTGTCTTCTTCAACAAATATCTCTATTTTTCGTATTATGTGGCTGGATACTTTCTGGATAGAGCTCAAATATTTTTTTTTGAATCACCAGGTGAGAGGATAGAATTTGGGGATTTCTGGGTGTTATTTTTCTTGGCTGCGAGAAAAGCCTACCTGTAGCAGAGACGTATGAAGTTGATCGACATAAGAGAGAAACAGAAACAACCCAGGCTAGCAATGGGGAGAGAGCCATGGCAGCCCCCCCTGAGTCCATCTCAGTGCCTGAAGCCAGCGTCCCTGCTGAGCCTCTTACTGATGCAAATCAATATCTCCCGCAGGTATAAGCTGGTTTGAGTTCAGCTTCTGTCGCTTAAGTCAGAAAAATTCAATTAAAGTCATTAGAGGTAAATAAGCTTTACCTAAACCTATATTGTTAAAGTGTTAAAATTATTTGGAAGCAATTTTTGTTGCTAATAATAAGTGTAAAATATTTGTAATAATTTATATTAAGTTAATATAATTGATATATAACTTTATATAGTTTTCAAAGCGACTTATAGTTATTACCTCATTGAATTTTCACAATAATATTTTCAATTAGAGAGGACAAGTATGTTTACAGTTTATACACAGGGACATTTAGTTATATTACATGCTGTCATTAACACATATAACAAATAGTTGACTGAGATTGGAACTCAGGAATTTAGATGCTAATTTCAGGGCTTTTTTCACCTTGCAAACATCTTTGTTGCTTTGTGTTCCTCGTCCTGATTTTTCCCATCTTCCCACCATCTTGTTATAATTTCCTGGAGGTTCAGCTCGGCAGCCACACTTCACACTGCTGCTCCCAGCTCCTCCCTTGCCAACCTCCCTACTCAAACATTTACATGTTTGTAAGTGAAGTCATGGTTTAGGCAGAGAGTGTGAATCACCAGGGAGAGTAGTGAAAACTCAAAACCGTAAATCACAGTTATATAACTGAGTAATGTCCCCTGCGCAGACCACACTTGGTTTTCTAGCACTCCATTACTATGAAAGGGGGCTCTAGTGGCCGTTCTTCTTGCCACCCTCTTACTCGGCCGTCTTGTGGACGCCATGGACCTATGTGTATCAATTCAGTGGACCTGAGTGATTTTCAGGATGTGATTCTCAAGAATTCCCTGGAGGGCTTGTTGAAATATTCTCCAGATTTTCTGATTCCTATGCCTGGGGTGAGACCTGAGGATGCATATATAACAAGTCCCAGGTGGTGGTAATGCTACTGGTCCCAGGATCCCATACCCAGAACAACTTGCTTAAGGAATAACTCCTCTTAAGGAGATAGAGGGAGTTAAAAGTTTACTGGATATACAAGGAATCTAACTTTTTCTTTCTCCTTAACTGTCCAGAATTCACAACAAAAATTACTGGACATCACACTGCTGCTGGTAGTGCAGTGGTAGTTTTATTTATTTATTTATTATTTGCTGTGGTCAGTTATTGAGTCTTAGGTTATTTCTGTGCAAAGGGGTCATGGTAGGCAGTGTGAGATAGTGGCTGGGAGTTCAATACTTAAGTGAGGCAATCTTGAGTCCAAATTTTGCCTTTGATTCTTACAAACTCTGTGATTTTAATCTCATTAATCAAGTTCTTTCTTATGTTTCTTAAAATAGAGATGATGTTATCACCTACCACTTTGTGTTGTAGTGGAAGTAAATAAAATAATTAATGTAATACACCAAACCCTGTGTCTAATACATTATTATTGAATATAATATTCAGAATAATTTATTACATAATTTAAAAGGTACTTAGGTAAAGTCAAAATATGATCATTGGCAATATATGTTGGTATAGACAAACTGACTTCCAAGTGAGTTTTGAAGCATAATTGCTTATAATTTGATGACTGTGTAGGTAAATGGTGTTTAAGCAGTCTACAAAACAATCTATAGTATTTTTCTCTTAGGCACTGACATAAGGTGGCAGATGTAAACATATTTGGTTGTTTTTTACCTTGTTTGGAATCTTTCTTTACAGGAACAAGGCTTGCTGATGGTACCTACCCCACAATGGGAACTGTTAAAGGCGGGCAGAGTTGTCAGAGGCAGGCTTTGTCACACACAGGACACTGATGTTCCGGACGCGACCATGCTGTTCTTATTGTCCTGATGGCCCTTTGCACGTTCCTGTGAGTTTACATGAAATAGTTTTTCTAGACACCCCTCTTGCCTGGCTGATTTATAGTCATCATTTAGATTCCACTTTGTTTTTCACTTTAAGCATCCTATGTATTTCTTAATAGAAATATAGAGATAATAGAATAATAAATTTAGCATACTAAATTTCAATTCAATATTTTATTGTCTATGTCCCATTATTAGATTCAAAGTTCCTTGAAAACAGAGACCACCTGTATTTAATTCATGCAAATAAACATTTCCTGAGAGCCTACAAATAAGCATTTACTGAGGGCATAGAATAGGTGCTGGGTATACAGGGATGGATGAATAAAACTCTATTTTCCCATATTACCAATAACATTTATGAGTAGATGAAACCTAATTTTGATTAGGTTTCAGGAAAAATATTCCGAAAGGAATATGTCCCTTAATTTGATCTTTAAAGATCATGAAAAAAATTAGGTAACTGAACAGCATGGTGAAGATTATTTTAGGCAAAGTATATATCTATGAATAACCTAAGCTGAGAGAGAACTTGGTGAACTCCAAAAAAGAAAGAAGCAAGGCTGATTGGATCACGGTGAGCAAGGATGGTATTGGATGCAAAGTGAACCTGAGGGTGTAATATCAACAGAAACAAAATCATGACCATCCTTTTTGTTGATGTTAAAGACTGAATAATAGGAACAAAGCCAAAGGGCATTTTTAGTAGGATGAAAATAAAACAAAATTCAGTGAGGATTAACTAAGTTGAATGTTGCTGAAGGTCATGAAAGGTCAGACTGGAAGGGCCCCTTTGGAAATTCATCGAAAGCAGTTTTGATAGTGTGAGTGTGGAGGGAGTAGGTATCAGCTTTGCATTACTTGAGGAGTGATTACAAAATCAGGAAGAAGAGACAACATGTGAAAACTTCTGTCAAGAGCCCTAATTCCTTACAGAAATAGGGTGATAGCTGGTTGGGGGCTGATGGTTAAAAAATGCTATTAAGAAAAGAAAAGAAAAGTGGGCACATAGGCTGTTTCCAGCACTTGGCTGTTGTAAAAATCACTGCTGTGAACATTGGGGTGCATAGGTTCTTCTGAGCTGATGTTTTAGGATTCTGAGAGTATATTGCCAGCAGTGGAATTGCTAGGTTAAAAAGCTGTTCCATTTTTAGTTTTTCAAGGAAATTCCATACTGTTTTCCACAGTGGCTGCACCGGTGTGCATTCCCACCAACAGTGCACTAGTGTTCCATTTTCTCCACAACCTTTCCAGTACTTGGTGTTTGTTCATTCGGTTATCATAGCTGTTCTGAGAGGTGTGAGCTGATGTCTCATTGTGGTTTTAATTTGCATCTCTTTGATGGCTAGTGGTGTTGTGCATCCTTTCATATGTCTATGTGCCGTCTGTGTGTCCTCCTTGGAGGAGTGTCTATTCAGGTCCTTTGCCCATTTTTAAATTGGATTTTTTGTCTTCCTGGTATTGAGTCATATGAGTCCTTTATATATTTTGGAGATCGAACCCTTGTCCGATGTATCATTGGCAAATTTTTTCTCCCATACAGTCTGTTCCCTTTTCATTTTGGTTTCTTTAGCCATGCAGAAACCTTTTAGTTTGATATAGTCCCATTTGTTTATTTTTTCATTTACTCCGATTTATCATTGGCAAATACATTGCTAAGTGGGATATCTGAAACTTTCGTGACTGTGTTTTCCTCTAGGACTTTCATGGTATCATGACTTATATTTGTCTTTCATCAATTTGGAGTTTATTCTGGTGTATCAGTAAATGAGTGGATCAAAAAACTGTGGTACATTTACACAATGGAATACTACATAGCAGAAAGAAAAAAGAAGCTCCTACCTTTTGTGACAGCATGGATGGAACTGGAAACATTATGCTAAGTGAAATAATCCAGGCAGTGAAAGACAAATACCATATGATCTCACTTATAAGAAGTCTTAAATGAACAAAATAAACTAATGGACAAAGTAGAACCATAGGAATGGAAACAGAACAAACTGACAGTGACGAAGAGGAGGGGAGACAGGGATAACGGGTGGAAAGAAGGGGAAGGGACTAGACAAAGAATATGTATGAATGACCCACGGACATGGACGACAGTGTGGGAATTGACTGTGGGAATGGGGCTGGGATGGGTGGAGGAGGGCAAAGGGGGAAAATTGGGACAACTGTAATAGAACAACTATAAAAAAGATAAAAAAGAAAAAAAGGAAATATATATATAGACCATGATAGAGTATGTTCCAAGTAAATATTTTAATATGATTTTAATTTTATTTAAAATACCAAAGTGAAATTACTTGTCCAGTTAAAAGGAGAGTCTTGAGTCAGACATTTACTATAACTCAGAGCCATTTATTTTATATATTTTATGCTCTAGTCTTAAAAGTTCAACTGTAAGCAGAGACTTTTTCTGGTTTTCATACCTAATACCTAAAGTCTAGTCTGTTACAAGTTATTTTAGAATCTCTAAATGTCAAGAAGTATGTTTTTTCTGTATGAATTTTGAGTGGTATTTCTCTTTAAACTTTACAGATGTCGACACTTCCCATAAGCACAGGAATTACTTCTACCGTGATATCAGCATTTTGGCCCTTTAATTACTAAAGATAAACATATTGTATACTTTAGTAATGTACAGGAGTTTTTTTAAAATCAAGGAAAAACAAGAATGATAAACATAAATTATACATCTATATCACTTTAAATTATAGTTCTTATGGAAAAAGATTACTTCAAAAAGAAAAGGATGTTATTCTTTTTTTTTTTTTTAAGATTTTATTTATTTATTTTTAGGGAGAGGGGAAGGGAGGGAGACAGGGAGAGAAACAGCAATGTACGGTTGCCCCTCACATGGCCCTCACTGGGGACCTGGCCTGCAACCCAGGCATGTGCCCTGACTGGGAATCGAACCGGGACCCTTTGGTTCCCAGCCCGCGCTCAATCCACTGAGCTACACAAGCCAGGGCAGGATGTTATTCTTTTCATAAATGAAAAATACATGACTAGAATTTTTAACCTTATAGACATAATCAATTGGAATGAAGTGATGTTTCACAAATAAGACAAAAGCCTCAAGTATTGTGCTGGTATTCCTCAGGTGAGAAAAAAATATTTTTTTCACATTTTTCATCACAAGAAAGTTAATTTTGTAAACAAAAATTGTTCATCTCAGTAAGATTAAGTTGAAGGTCAAAGTGTCATTAAAGTTTTCAGCAAAAGCTCTGTGCTTTTTGGTTGATGATATAGTTACTGAATGGAATAAAGAGGATTTTTTTTAACCAGCACTATCAAATTCACTAATGTTGTCTTTAGTAGAGAAAAATACAATCATTTCTATTCGCCTCTCATAGTTTGTTTTTCCCACCTGTCAGATTCTGTGATTTTCCTTTGGGAAGCAGACAACTCCAGTCCCTCCCCCCAGTAGAATTTGACAGCCAGTTAACCAGCTTTTGGAGGTACTGCCTAATATTTACTGGCACAAGGTGACTGGTTCTATTCTGTCTCTGCTCAAAACATTGTTGCAAATGCAAAACAAAGAACCTGAAAGCTTCAAGTCGCACTTCACAGGGCATCAAATGTAGTTTTGAATATACTTGACTCCACATGAACTTCACAAAACCAGTTTCTGTGACTCTAATAATGTACCTTCTCAGTGAGTAAGGAAAACAACCCAATAGGAATTTTAAAAATGACTCCTCAATCCCAGACAAAGAACTAACAGGGGCGGAGGAATCTTCCAGGGAGGCTGCGGTACAGCGAGATATTCCTGCTGCTCATGTCATGAGCCTTGGGGCTGTGCTCCAGAGAAAGGGTACCCTGGAAGCTCGTGACTAAGTAAAAACTGCCTAAGCAAGACAGTTTCCCTCTTACAAGAGTCTGGAAATTTTCTGTTCAGGGATTCATAATATATGGTAGTCATCTCCTCCAGTTCCTCTGGGCACTTTATGCTGGGGTTTGCAGGTGTTCTCTGATGGAGGACCCCTTTCTAACAACCCCAGGCACAGCCCAAAGCAGCCTTAAAGGAGTTCCTGCCTGAGTAATAAACCCCTCCATTCCCAAAGAACCATTGTTTAATTTCTGGCAGTCCCCATAGGGAGTGGGCCATATTTACACAAAAAGCATATTAGAAGGATGAACACTTTTATTGGTTTCACATAATCAGATCTCCTGTTTAATTATCTTCTTTTGAGTGACTACTTCAAGCTACTCCTTGCCCCCCATGGCCCCTCCTTTTATAATCACATTAAATAGTAAAGTTATTCAGGCACCCATCTGCCTGTGACATAAAATTGTTCTGACAGGTAGGGAGAAAGAATCTAAGTTCTGTTAAGTTTTATTTTTATTTCCATAGGACACTAATATCTTAGGTTCTTTCCATTTTCTTCTTCCTGTTTTTTCTTTTTCAGTTTTAAGCATTTAAGGATAAGTGCATAGCTATGAATAAATATGCATATGTATTCCATTTATAAAAGTATATTTTTCAATGAAAAAAATAAAGACAAATTTATTCATTTAATTCTACAGTGAGTTCACCTAAAAGTGTGTATGTGTTTCTGGACTTACTTTTTTACTCCCTGGAGACGAGAAGCGAGACTAGGTTTAGAAATGAGGGAGTTATCAATGAGTTAAGCCAACAAGATTAGAGAAGAAACAACTGTGTTGAGAGTGCCAGGGACACCCTGGCTGGTGTGGCTCAGTGGACTGAGTGCTAACCTGGGAACCAAAGGGTTGCGGTTCAATTCCCAGTCAAGGCACATGCCTGGGTTGCAGGCCAGGCTCCCCAATAGGGGGTGTGTGCGAAGCAACCACACATTCATGTTTCTCTCCCTCTCTTTTTCTTTCCCTTTCCCTCTCTCTAAAATAAATAAATAAAGTCTTTTTAAAAAGAGAAAGTGCTGAGGACATGCCTATCGAAAGTGTAAAAAGAAATGGGCAGTACTGGGTGTCTTCATTTTCCCTCTCAGGAAAAGTCTCTCTCCTAAACTTTTCCATTTGTATTTGAGTTGCAACTTTAGGCACATGATGTTTAAACTCTCACTCATATGACATTCTTTCTCCCTCTTCTCCCTCAAACCTGCAATCTGAATTGCCCTTTATTTTGTTTCTCTGCTGCTTCCTAGATTAACAGCCTCATCGTTTGCTTAGGCATGTTGGTTAGAAACTGCTGGTTGTCTCCCACACTTCCCTGGCCCACATCTGGAGTGTCATTCATAACCATGACACTGATCTACTGGGTCAAGTATATCCATCTCTTCCACCTCATTGGCTCTGTCCAGTTTTTGATTTAGATGCTCATAAACTTTTCACTGTGCTATAACATAGTTTCTGCTGCCAGCATCTCTTCATCTGCTACTGCCACGGAGGTTAATTTCTAAGACTAGTAGTGATATCCAATTAAACCACAAAGTTAATAAACTGTTTACTGGACTCTAAAGCATAAAAGTTTAATAAATGACTATTCAAATCCCTGTGAAACTGACAATCTTTAGTTTATATTTTTATAATGCACACTTCTTTGAATCTTACAATGTAATATCCATTTTATTTATCATTGTGAATTGTTCGTTCTAGTCTAATTGCTCTTTGTTAATATCAGATGCATTCATATCTTCTAAATGATATTTATCCCCCTTAAAATAAAAAAAATATGTGACTTCCTTTCTTTATTAGTGGTCAAATCCTTTTCTATTTTTGTCACAGTTTTTCCTAAATTTAAAGAAACCCCCAAATATAAACTATAACCACATTAATTCTTTTTGTCAAATAGGAAAATATCTTTTCTTTCCATAACATGGCGCCATGGCCCTACATCTTTTATAGTAACATATTTATAGAAAAACTATTAGATTTTAAAGATACCACACTACTTTTAAATCTCATATTTTTAAGCCAAAGAATTTCTAAAAGATGTTGCTCTTTGAAATTTTTTAACCATGTTCCAAATATAATACAAATTCTCCCCTGTAGTCTACTTAAATTATATGCATGCATTTAAATGTTAAGAGTCTGTTAAAAAATGTATGTTCTTTCTAGACCTGTGAACCTTTCATGAACTGGGGACTGAACCCACAACTTAGGCACGTGCCCTAATTGGGAATTGAAATAGTGACCTTTTGATCTGTGGGATGATACAGTAACCACTGAGCCACACCAGTCAGGGCTGAGAATTTTATTTAAAGCAACATCATGGCCGTGACTCTGCTTCTGAACATCAAATTCATTTTATAAAATGCAATCTGGAGATGAATTATTTATTTTATTGAGTTGGCCAAGTTTTTTTTTCCCTGTAAGAAGGCTCTAGTAGTACGTAGTTGTCTTTAACTTCATTCAAAACAATTGTGATATTATTTTGTGACAGCTGTCAGAACAACATGCATTTAACAAAACTTATCAAAATTGGTGACTTTTTGTGTAGCCATTTAAATATTGAAGATGGAAGAAAATACAAATCATTTTCAACATATTATGCTTTGTTATTTCAGGAAAGGTAACTGTGTAACTGAAACGCAAAAATAAGATTTGTGCAGTGTGTGGAGAAGTTACTGTGACTGATTAAGCACGTCAAAGTGGTTTGTGAAATTTCATGCTGGAGATGTCTCACTGGATGGTGCTCCACAGTCTGGTAGGTCAATTGAAATTGGTAGTTAACAAATGGAGACATTAATTGAGAAAATCAACATTATACCCCATAGGAGGTAGCTGACATACTCAAAATATCCAAATCAATAAAGTTATTGTTGAAAATGAAAAAAATGTATTTTATTTTTAAAAAAGATTTTATTAATATATTTTTAGAGAGAGGGGAAGGGAGGGAGAAAGAGAGGGAGAGAAACATCAGTTGTGTGGCTGTCTCTCACGTGTCCCCCACTGGGGATCTGTCCTGCAACCCAGGGATGTGCCCTGACTGGGAATCGAACTGGTCACCCATTGGTTCGCAGGCTGGCACGCAATCCACTGAGCCACACCAGCCAGGGCAGAAAAATATGTCTTTTATTTTATGGAAAAAACAAAACCGATTTTTTGGCCAACCCAGTACAAGTGATGATTGGCGTGAAAATAGATTTGATGGTCTCCTTATATAGTTTGAAATTTTCCTCACTCTCGCATTTGAGCATTTATCTCCCACCGGCTAGGAATTTCTAAATCAGAGCAATTAAATCTTAGAGATAGACCCAGAATGAATAAACTTCCTTTCCCTATATGCAGAAATGAGCTCAAAGGCAAGTAATGTACTGGGGTTGAGGAGAAGTGACAGGGGCGGGGAGTGGAGGGCGGATGACTGAAATCTGGACTCTACAGGCACTTCTGGTGCCTCACCCACATCCACTTGAAAAGTTTATACCACAAAGACCTGAAATTTTTTGCTAGAAGCTGTCTTCGCCACTCTTCCCTATACTTCGTTGAACATTATCAAATTCTGAAATATTCTAAAGAGCTAATTGTGATGCTTTCTCAATAGGTTTTTTGTTGTGGCTGCTCTTATGGTTTAACTATCTTCACTTAGTTTCGATGGGTTTTATTTTGAAGTGATTATTCTTAGCTCTTACACATATTCTGTTCACAACTTGGTCTGCATTTCTCTAATTTCCAAATTCCCCTGAAATATTTTGCTAAATCCAATGGTCGTTTCTCCTTGACTAAAACTCTGAGGTATTAAGTTTATCCCTTGATGCACAATGTAATTGCAAATGCTATTTCCTTTCATCCCTAATTCCAGCCTTCCTGGCTTCAGCACACTTTTGTTCATTGCCATAGTAACCGGGTTTCTCATAATCCATCTGTGTGATTCATCTACTCAACATATTCCTTGAAAAGATAAAATAACTCATCATCTGCTTGTGTACTCCAAACTCGATAAACTGTTTAAGATACAGACCAAGTTTTATCTCCTTCTTTGAGCTGTTTCAAGTCCTACAGTGACATTTTCTTAAGTAGAAATTCAATATTCTAGGCAATAGTTGTTCAATTTTATAAACTTCTATGAGCCGAATTATGTTGAGGGCCTAATTCCAGATACTCAGGATGTAACTGAACTTGAAAATAGGGTCTCCAGGTAATTAAGGTTAAGTGAAGTCACGTGGGTGAACCCTGAATTAATCCAACTGATGTTCTTACAAGAAGAGGAAGTTTGGACACACAGAGAGACACCAGGTACACGTGTGCACAGAGGGCCGCCGTGTGAAGAGGCAGCAAGAGGATGGCCATCCTCCAGCCAAGGAGAAAGCTCGCAAGAAGCCTGCACTGATGGCACCTTCATCTTGGGCATCCAGCCGTAATTTTTTTTGTTTAAGCAACCCAGCCTGTGATGTTTTGTTATGGCAGCCCAACTAAATTAATACATACATAAGTGGCTTTCCTATGAAAACACGTGAGATGGTAATCCATTTGATATGTATCAAACCAATGGCATGTATTTTATAAGTAATCAGAAAAAGGACAAGTGAAATGTTCATCCTGAGCACTATTATGTTGTCTGTGAGCCACTGGGCATCTTCTACTTGCATCTGTATTGAAACTATGTCATGCAAATATATTATGAATTCATTACTTGGGGAAGCCTAGTCAATACAGGGATTAATAGAAAATATAAACTATTGGTTTCTGTAGAAGGATCGCAAGTGCCTATAGATTAGTTATGTTCATTGAAAGCAAAAGAATAGTTGAAAGAAAAAGGATATTGGGAAGGAGCATTAATATGTCATTAATCATTTGTCATTAATGCTTTCATATGTCTTGAATCATTTTAATTCCCAGAAAACAAGATGAAAGTCAGCTAACATACATGATCTTGAATTACAAGTATGACACATTCTCTTTATAAAACACTGGAAGGTAGCTCGACCTCTCTGCCTGGACCACAATAAAGTGGACTATTTATTTCTTTATTCATAAAGAAAGTTCTCAATACTTCACAGGTTTTTGATAGGATTACATGTATCCCGTAATTGAGTTTTTAGCATATGTAAGCAATCAGTAAATAGAACTATCATCATCTTACTAATAAAACTGTAAATAATTGGATTAAAGTGAGTCACTCGTTAGTGCCCTCAAAAAGACTCCTTAAGACAACTTGAAGATGGAGGAGCTTTGTTCCCAAATACATAGTCAAAATAAGGTAAGAAAGAAAAATTTAAGGATGTATACAAAGGTTCAAAATTATGTACACTAGAAAATTAATAGCTACTTAATACCTGCTTTCCACATGTATGATCCATCGTTATTTATTTATTTATTTACTTATTTGACAAACTTCTCTATTTGGCTGTTTCTTATCAGCGACACTTCTTTTGTTCTTATATTGTTACCTTGCACCCCTCTCAAATTTCATTGAAACAGAATACTTTAGAAGCTTAAGGATTCATAACTCTATAACTGAGAGTAACAATTAAATGGATTATGTGTATTTGAGGGTGAGTATATGTTATAGAAAGATAAAGCCACCAAGGTTAATTAAAAATGAAATGAAGTTAGTTGATGAGTAAATTTAGGAGAATTATATCAGATAATGATTTACAGAAAAGAAAGAGATGGACACAGGTGGGTAGGGGGTAGAGAGAGAGAAAGAGAGAGAGAGAGAGAGGAAAATGCAAGAAGAATTATGAAAAATTATTATTCTCATTGTTTTGACCACAGAAGAACACCGAGTGAAGAACACAAGGGAAGTTAATAAAGCAAAAGTGTTCCCAAGCACTGGAGATGTTCCGACACTACTCCCAGTTTCTCTGGTAGTAGAATCCTCACTTCAAGGTAATTAGAGTAAATGAGAAAAATAAATGTAAAGAGAATAAACAGCAGTCGGAAGGGGATGCCACACACAGTCTAATTAAAAGCAGATAAGTACATAGAAGTAGATTGTAGATAATTCACCCCAATTAAGCGACTGTTGCCCCTTGGTGGTACATGGAAAAATTTCCACTTATACTTAATATTTTACCCACACATGGTCTCTGTCCCTGCTTTGCTTCCGAAGATGCAAAATGATTCTAGAGAGCAGCATCCTCAGAGAAGCCACTCTTTTCAGTGGATTCAGCTGCCTGTTACACTCCAGCTTTGCCTCTATTGGGAGCCCCCTGACTAAGAGAACGTGAGTTACTTCCTGTTGGGGTTCCCATCATCTCTTCAAATTCTCTAGAAAAGCAATCACGTTGTGGGCAGTTAATATGATTAACAACATACCTATTTCTGAAAGAGGCTACTACCCGTAAAGCTTACACCTAGTCTAGGTACATGAGAAAGATTCGTTGTGAGATAGAACTATTTAAATGAACTTATAAAGTCTCAATAAGAGCTTATTAACTGAATTTCAGTTTTTCTCTTTTGTGGGATGACGAGAAAGTGTGGTGAGACTAAAAATGCATTTTCCAAAATAACATAGATTTGCAAAAAACATGTGTCTTGGCTGAATGTTCAACTTTGTAAGATTTTCACATTTATATAAATTGTTGCATGTGCCTCAGTTTTGATAACCACGCGGAGATAAAATTATATATATTTTTCTGGTATTGAATCTTAAGTGACTGATATACTATTAGTTTCTAACTTTACTTTTTTTTTTTTTTTTCAGAAAAAGATCCATGTCAAGGTTAAGCGTGTTTCTCCAAAGGTGGATATTGAGAGGAAATTGTAAACAAATGGTGGAAAAAGTAAGAAAATGGCTTATTTTATTCCTTTTACTGTATTATCATTATACTGTTGCAGGAAAATGAAGCGACCAAACTCCTGATGAGAGGTATGAGTCAGAGACCCTTTATTACG